>CBMN010045655.1:0-11503 GCA_000582825.1 Hordeum pubiflorum
ACGTCCGATGACACCACCGAGGAGGAGGATGAAGAGTAGTGTAGGCATATTTTTATTTTACTAGCGTTTTTCATTTGTATCGTATGAACTTTGGTGCTTGGCTTGATGTATGGTATGATCTATCGTTTTAATCATAGTGTTGCCTGCTCGCGCAACGTTTTTTTTGCAGCACCTGGTGGAGCGGCTCGCGCGCGTTATATTTTTCAGCGGTCGCTGGAGCCAGCGCTCGCTGGAGCCAGCGCTCGCCTGCGGGAAAACTGGCTATTTCAGCGTTGTAAAGACATTTTTTACGCGCCGCGCGTTGCGCGCCTGTTGGAGATGATCTTAGCGAATAGACATATGATCACGAGGTCACAGTGTCCTCTTTGCACTGCTGACTGTGAGAGCGTAAAACATTTCCTCTTCTTATGTCCACGAGCTCAAGAAGTGTGGCGCATTCTGGGTCTAGCAAATTTGGTGGCCGAGGTATGTACTGTTGAACATGAGGGAGGTTCAGTACTAGCTGATTGTTTCCTGTCCAAGAGCAGCTAACAGGCTTCGGTGGTGGGGGTCCAACGCCATGAGCTGGTCACCACCATTGTATGGTATGTGTGGTGGGAGCGTCGCCGCTACACCCATGAGGGGATATTGCAAGACCCGTCCAGATCAGCACTGGCTATTGCTGCGAGCTAAATCAAAGAAGGCGAGAATTAGAAGACGCAGATGGGAGGAGCCGCCTGAAGGTATTGTAAAATTGAATGTTGATGCAGCATTTGAGCTGGACAGTGGATCGGGAAGTACAGGAGCGATTCTACGAGATGACATGGGTAATTTTCTTGCTGCCTCATGCGGGGACATCCCCTTTGTGGAAGATGCGGCGACTGCAGAAGCAAGGGCTCTGAGAGACAGATCGTTACTTGCTAACTATTTGGGATGCAACAAACTACATGTCGAAGTGGATTGCATGGAGGTGATCGACGTTATGCAAAATGGCAGGAACTCACTTGGACCCGCGGCGGCCATTATGAAGAATGTGCTTTTTTAGCTCGTAATTTTATTTTTATTGTTTTTCTTCATTGCCCTAGGGAGGACAATGTGGCGGCTGATGTATTGGCTAGGAACTCAGAGACCTCTCGAACTATTGTTTGGAAGTCGAAGCCTCCGGGGTTCCTAGTGGACGTTTTATCAAACGATGTGTCCCTATTTTCGCATGAAATATAAACCGCCGTGATGGCTTGATTTAAAAATATATTTTGCAAATACTTGAACAACAATTTTCAAATACTTATTCAATATTTTTTCAAATGCTTGATTAACATTTTTATCTACATGATAAAAGAAATCATTATTTTCTTAATATAGGTCAATATTTTTTCTACCCACATTTAATATTTTACAAATGCTTTATCAACATTTTTAAAATACTTTTTCACAAAAATTCAAATGCTTGATTAACAGTTTTACAATACATGATCAAAAATGTATACACATTTTTTATACATTTTTTTGTATATGTGATAAATATTTTTTTCTATACACATTTAACATTTTTCAAATGCTTTGTCAATATTTTCCAAATATTTTAGAGTGTTTTTTGTAATATATATATTTAGAATATTTAAAGTATAAATAGAATTTAAAAATAAAGAAAAAGCCAAAACAGAAAATGTAAAAGAAAAAACAGCCTCCTTTTCTGAAGGGGGGACCGAGATGGACAAGGGACCGGCCCATCTCGGTCTCCCCTTCAGCGAGGGTTCCTACCCCCATCTCGGTGAGGGCGAGACATAGGGGCACCCCATGGCCACCGGCTCCAAAACAAACCTTGCCAAGGACGAGCAAGGGGATGGGCCTCATGTGGAGGTTGAAGATGGCACATAAGAAGAAATACCTTTGATGGTCCGTGGCTTCTGTGGCCAAGGTCGGTCTTGCAGGATGAAGGAAACGTTAGATCCAGTGGCGGACCTAGCCCACTGGGCCAGGATGGGCCAATAGTGTTACTATACATATACATTTATTGTTTTGTTTTAGTTTTTAGTTTTTTTTCTATGGTATAAAAGTTGTTTCCAAATCTCAGCCACCCTGGCCACCCTCTACCTCCACCACTGGTTGGATCCTTAAGGCAACTCATGGTCCCTAGAGAACTCCAGCTCGGCAGAGGCAGCACGCGGATCCACCTCTTCATGCAGGGGCGTTGACAAGCCCAAGGCACCCAGAGCCATGGCCTGGGTCGTGAAGCTAGTTCGCTGTTACTGTAGCGATTTGAACACTATTTAGCATTGTAGCTAATGTTTGGCCCGGGGCTTCGTACAATCCTGGCTACGCCACTGCCTTCATGTCCGCCCGATAGAACGTCGGTGAAGAAGAGAGGGTAGCTCCAGATATGGCCGACCAGGGGCTCTCCTGAGCTCATTGAAGGTGCTTCCGCCAAATCCTCCGTCCACCATGGACCATGGAAGTTGTCGCTGGTGACGGAGCAAAGCATGGATACAACATATCACCAACCCACGGCATAACACAAGACTACCAAGGATTACTACTACCCTACACAAAGAAGATCCAATCACCTCCCGCAGCCATCACCGGACGCGAACTGAATGTGAACGGAAAATGCGGTAGGATGAGAAACCCACGCACAGGCCAGTTTTACTTGTACTTACAATCACATTACACGACGCGGTTACAACATTCCCTATACGAGCAGCGTCTAGCAGCTCACTGAGACATTGGCGAGGTGAAGAGATCAAGGGACACCAAACGTAAGGTAAAGAGTATGAGACGGCGGAATGCGGGGGAAAGTACCCCCCAACACACACAAAAAAAAGGAAAATGCCGAGTTCACCAATTTTCATTTTGGATACTTGAAGCTGACTGTGTTTAAGGGTGCACACTTTGTAATCGGCGCAAACAGCGCTGATAAGAAATCAGTAATGGACGCAAAGTTGTAAACAAGCCCTGCCCAAATGTAGTCATCGAGTAGCGTCTTGAGAGCTGAGAGAGCCTGTGGGTTCCAAATTGACTCACTTTTGGTCTGTGTAGACAGCATCAACGTCATCCAATTCAAGCAACTTACATACAAGGTCCTTGTTTAGTTCCATGGCCTCGTCATCCACCTGTGATAGAAAGGTGAAAATGGGTATTGTCAGATCTATTTCCATATATATAGTCGTTGAGTACATGACAATCCAATGTTGCTAATATGGATAGCATGATGCAACGATCTATGAGTTGCTTTCAGGCATGTTCTATCTCGCTCGGGTATGCTACAGCTATACTGAAACTCGATTGGACAATAAGGTAAACCTAAAGTGTCGAGTCCTAATTTTATCACATCCTGCCAATGACTGGATCAACTCATGAAGATGCAGTAGTCCTGTTTCCTATGTAACTCGCCTGATATTTAACCGAAAACTAATTCAACTAACATCAATGAGACAGCAGCTGCACCATTTGGAGCTTGGCAGCACACGCAGTATATCATAAATAAACTATCCAACTCTAGCGATAATATCAGTTTCTCGAATATATGGATAGAAGATTAAGCTTTCACAGAAACATGTGGTAGCATGTGTTCATTAATTTTTCAACTTGTACAGACTTGACCACAACAAAAGGAAAACCAAATACCTCAATCGGATTGAGAGGCAGCAGTTCATAACCGTTATCCGTTTCAAATTTCAGCCCTTCCTCTTGTAGCTTTGATAGCACAACAGGATAGTTTTCAGATGTAGTAACTATCTTGTAAAAGCTGGAAGGAAAGAGAGCAATTGTAAGAGCTGTCTGTGCTCTGAAGAGACAGCTGTGGCTAAATCCTAAATGTAGTGAATTGGAAAGAAAAGCACCAGGAATATCACATGCAGGTCTCTGACTTTAAGCATAACCTCTCTGCATGCATGCATGCAGTGTTTTATGGAAGTGACAAGAGCACAGTATCTAACTTGTGTTAATTTACCACTTGTAAGATACTACGAAAATGAAGATCAAATCCACTGTATCGGAGCGTAACATGTCTAGTTGATATCAGTGGGATACCTCTCTAGAACCTCTTCTTCAGATTCATCTTCATCATCAAAATTTGGTTCAATAACATCATCGGCACCAGCATCCAAAGCAACAGAGAGTAGTTGGTCCTTATCGGCATCTGTAACTTTTATGTTAACCACTCGAGCTTGTCTGAATCTGAATGTAACAGACCCAGGATCAGCCAATTTTGCTCCGCAGTCTTTTACAACATTTCTAATATCCGCAATAGATCTTGTAATTTTGTCTGTAAGGACCTCAACGACCATACCTACTCCACCAAAACCATAGACCTGTTGAAATGTTTCAGGCACTTAAAAACTATCACAAGATTCATACTTATTTAACTCCTGAACACAATTTACATCATATCTTGTAATACTATTGCCTACCAACCTCATATATTCATTTATTTTGAAAGAAAACTGTAGGAGTGACCCCTACATACAATTAGAGACCCAAATTTGCGTCCATGAGGATTTAAACCTAGGTGGTAGGGTTGTACATCCATTTCCCCAACCAGATGAGATAGGCACACTTTCTACCAATATCATATTACTGCCAAATGAGAACCTGATAAGGTCCAAGTTAAACTAGCGATAGAGAATTCTACCTCATAAATCTTTTCTGTGTAAGTATCCTGACCCTTTTCTGAAGCTCTTTTGATATTACGTTCAACAACTTCCTTGGGGACATCAAGCTCTCTTACTTTCTCTAGTATAGCTGCTAAAGCTGTGTTGGATGAAGGACTTGGGCCACCCTTCTTGATGCTGCATGATATCCATATGAATATATAAGGAGCTAAATTAATTAAAATATTTGAACTAAAACCACGACAAGAATTATGGAACGGAGGGAATATATTAGAGTAAAATGCATCATAGGTCCTATCACTATTCCAAGTGTGTAGCTTTAGTCCTACAACTTTCAAAGTGCAGATTTGGGTCCCAAAACTATTTCGAGTCGTTCACTGCAGGTCCTATGGTTGCCCGAGCAGCGTTGACTGTCCAACGTGTCGCTTGGACCGGTGCCACATCGACCAGAGGGGCCTAGAAGGCTAAGGGGTGAAGCGCATATTTGCAGGAAAGCCCTTAGAATCTCAGCTCGTCTCATTCTCAGACCCTCCATCTCTCTTCCATGAACGAAGCTCTCGGAGGCGGCGATATGGCAGCGTTCGCGCTTGATGCCCGGCGATTGGAGGCGCAGGATGGGAGTCGGGGATGCTAATCCGACTGCGGCGCAGGTCCGATGGCTCCATCGCGGCGGCTTCCCAACGCCCCTCCTCCGGAGTACGGTAAGAACCCTAACCCCAATCCCTGCTCCCCCCCCCCCCTCTTTAGCTTAGAGATTTCAACAGAGTAGCACGATTTGGGCATTATAGCTTAGATATTGTGTCGATTCAGTCTGAATGTACGTACTGAAATCTATTTCAAAAGAGCTACTGCTGTGCATAATCCCTGCTGTATGTATGGCGATTTGGGCATTATTGCTCGTACTGTACATAATCCCTGCTGTAACTGAAGCCTTACTATGTACAGTGGTCTCTTTTTTTGCATTATAAGCTCGTCCTGTAAACCTATAGTAGCATTTGAAACTGTACTACTGATGTATATATGTACTAGTGGTGATGCAAAAGAAAAAGAATCGTATCAAAGAATATATTTAACTGAGGTGCTTAATGCTGCATTATCTGTACATGTACACCTGCTACTTAATCAAGTGTGTCACACCTGCTGCTTAATGCTGCATAATGCAGTATGTATGTACACTTGGCCTCTAATCAATTGTGTCACAGTTTATATATTGCATTAAAATTGCACGGTTTAGTGATCAAGATGTTTTTTTGAGTACTCTGTTTTTTCATGTAATAGGACCCGAGGAGGAGCTGTTCTCAGTAGAGATTAATCATGGTGGGTTTTTTCTCCGCTTTGGAGCAAACAAGAAATACATGGATTGCAAAACATATTTCTTTGATCATTGTGAGGTTGAAACCTGGTCGCCACTGTGGATTAAAGATTTTGTGCAGCAGCTTGGTTATGATCCAAGTAAAGTGCAGTGTCTCTGGTTACTTCCTGGCATGAATTTGGATAATGGACTGAGAATTATTGGTAGAGATGCAGATTGCCTTAGTATAACTGCTGTTGTACCAAAGTTCAAGCATTTCAGGTTGTACATGGATCATGGTGATATTTATAGTGAGCTTAATATGGATGACATATGCATAATTGGCTCACCTACAGTGCCTGATATCATGAGTCCTGTGAAGCCACAAGAGGTGCAAAGAGCTATGTTAGGAGTAGTCCTAGGATCAAGAGCAAGGCACAAAAAGGGAGACTAAATATGTCAGCTAGTCAAGAGAAAATTAGACAGAGACCCAAAGGGAGAAATATAGAACAAGTGCAGGAAAACAATGACAGTGATAGTAATAGTGATTGTAGTTATGAAGATTGGGCTGACTCAGACAATGACTTTGACAATGGTGATGATAATCTGTTTGAGGAATGCGTTGATGACTTCAATAAGGATGTTAGAGCAAAGAAAAATAAAAGCAGTACAGTACGAGAGGGATAGTGACTATGACACTGATGAGCTAGAATTTTGCAAGATTGGTGCAGAAGGACTACAACATGATCCCTACAAGGAGCAAACTAGCAAGAGCAAGAAGGATAGCAATAGAGCAGATTCATGGAGATGAGAAGAAACAATACTCTTTGATGTGGGACTATGCACAAGAGATCAGAATGTCCAACCCTGGGAGTAGCATATGTTTATCAAACTCAAAGATGGCAGATTCTACCAATGTTACATTTCATTAGATGCTTGTAAAAGAGGCTTTTTAGCTGGATGCAGGCCTGTTCTTTGTGTTGATCGGTGCCATCTTAAAACAAAATAAGGTAGACAATTGTTGACTGCTGTAGGGATTGATCCAAACAACAGTATTTTCCCCATTGCTATGGCCGTAGTTGAAGTGGAGGACACACCAACATGGAAGTGGTTTCTACAGACTTTGAAAGATGATCTGCACATAGTGAACACAGCACCTTGGACAGTGATGAGTGATAGGCAAAAAGACTAATAAATGCTATTACTGCTCTATTCCCTCATGCACAACACAGGTTTTGTGTGAGGCACCTTTATCAAAATTTTGCAAAGAAGTGCAAGGGCGAGAACCTGAAGAACAAGTTATGGGCAATTGCAAGGTCCTACAATGAAATTGACTGGAGAAAAAACATGGATGACATGAAGGAATTAAATCTGGAAGCTTATGAGTACTTAGAAGCAATTGAACCAAGTTACTGGTGCAGGGCTTTTTTCCAAGAATTACCAAGTGTGACCTGCTACTAAATAATAATTGTAAGGTCTTTAATAAGTAAGTTTCCTATCACTTTTCCATTCTAATAATTGTGAGGTCTTTAATATGTGGTATGAATTTACATTATGAACTGATTTGTTTCTTATCAATGAAGGTGGATATTTGATGCTAGAGAGCTGCCTGTCATGAGCATGTTCAAAAAAATCAAAAATCAATTGTCGACCAGGTTTTATAGCAAGAACAAGGAAAGTGAAGAATGGTGTGGAACAATTTGTCCTAAGATCAGAAAGATACTTGATAAATTCAGAAATGGCTAATAATTGTCAGGCATTGCCTTCTGGCAAAGGCATCTTTAGGCCTTGTACAATGCTTTGTGCTTACGGAGGTGCTTAGAAAAATAAACCAGGTTTTTCTGAAGCATCAGGCGTCTACCCTGTACAAATAAGCACCGGTGCTTAAGGAAAGCTTGGTTTATTTCTCTAAGCACCTCCCCTAAGCACCTTGCATTGTACAAGGCCTTACTGTCTTGGGACTCAAAGGTGAGTACAAGGTTGACATAAACAAATACACATGTTCATGCAGAGCTTGGCAGCTAACAGGCATACCATGTAGACATGGCATCTCTTGTCTCAGAGGTGAAAGAATCAAACCAGAGAACGTTGTCTCTCCACGCTATAGTATTGCAGCATTCAAGAAAGTATATGGTGAAGTTATTATGCCTTGGAGACCCAAGAGAGTGGGAAAAGATGAATGCTGCTCCAGTCCTGCCACCACTATATGAAAAGCATGTTGGAGGCCTAGCAATAAAAGAAAGAAGAATCCTGTAGAGACTGATGAAGGAAAGTTGAGCAAGCATGATGCAGTTTCTCATTGCAGTATTTGTAGGTCAGGTGATACAAAAGAACTTGCCCTGAAATAGGTAGACAGGAGCAGCAAGATGAGGCAAGGCAAGGGGAGCAACGAGAGGCAGGGCAAGGACAAAACTCAATTCCAAGGCATATTGCAAAAAAAGACAATTACCAGTGAAGAGAAGGATTATTTCAACTGATCAGGTAACCATTACTAGATAATTTCCATTCTGTTACTTCTAGTCAGTTAGTTGCTAACTTAAATCCAAAACTACTCTGGAATTGTAGACCACATCTTCTGCAAGTGTGGTTGGATCTAGTTGATACAAGTGTGCGAGCAGAACATGTCTGTGCTGGACATACTGATGCAATCTGCAAGTTCTTTTCAACTTTTGTTAATCTCATGGAAACTCACCTATTCCAAAACTGATGTAATACATGTTTTCACATTTACAGTCACAGCCATCCCAAGAATCCCAGGCACCAAGACCTCTTCCTGACAATCAATTTCTTGCAAGCCAAATAGAGGATCTGCCAATGACAAAACAGACCACAGCTATAGTCCATGTAGCACCAAAGAAGAAAAGGAAGGAGATGATCAGGGAGAAGAAGAATGTTATTCCTAGGAAAAAAGAAATAGAAGATGAAGTGGATATGCCTTCTATTGGACAGAACTTGGTTTCGTTTTGGACAGGGTTTGGTTTATTTTGGACAGATAGAGATGGTTAGGGCCTTCTCAATTGAAGGCTTTATTTTGGACAGAGTTACTACTTATGTAATGTGGTACTGCATCATGCAGAGTGCAACCCAGTACCACATTACATAATTGCAAGCTTTAGTATGTATCTATGTTTGTGTAAGAGCACTCTTTATGTAATGACGATATGATGTGCTACTTCCTGGAATTGTGGCAATTCTCATCTATATATGTGTCTGTTAAGTTGCAACATCATTTCTCTCTTCTATGATTGCCCAGATCATGTCTCATTTATCATTTGTAATGTCAGAAGAGGGTGTGAAATATATATTCATTTGTCATTTGTCTAAACAAATTCTCTCGGTCAATTACCATTCGGTTTGCTAGATCATTTGCCGCGCCGGCTTGTTCCTTCTGCGTCTTGCTGCCATCGAGATTGTTCCAGACATGGCAGGGGCGGCGGATAGCAGAACTGATGAAAGAGAGATGAGATTGCAAAGAGGAGGGCTGCGGCTGGAGAGGGCTAAGAATTTAATGGACCAAATTGCAAAATGTCTCAACCGCCACGCGCCCTGGGTCGTTGTGGCACTGGTCCAGGTGACACGTCAGCCAACAATCACTGTTCGGACGATCGAAATAGTTTTGGGACCCAAAACTGCACTTTGATAGTTATAGGACTAAAGTGACACACCTTGAATAGTTATAGGACCTATGATGCATTTTACTCAATATATTATAATGCCTGATCTTGTCATGCCATTTCGAATATACTTCTAAGATTTTAGGGTCATATGATATGAAAGCTCATCTTTAAGGGACTAGTAGCATTCAATGGGTAATATAGAGGTAATGACCAATTACAGCAGACAATGGCAATATACCCTAACAAGTTATCCACAAATAAAACACATTATGCTACTCAGCAAGGACATATTAGTAGACATATTGGCAAAACATAGGCAAATTCGTGGATTGAAAAAAAAAAAGGCTGCGACAAAGGTATTTTTAGGCAATGGTGCAATACAAGCTCACAGGGGCTGTAACACCTACGCAGCAACGATTTCTTTTCCGATTTTGCTGTTGCGCTTCATCTTTTTCAAATTCTGAGCACCCTGAGCCAAAGAAACAGCTGGTATAAGAATATGCATTAAGAGGCTAAAGATAATTACACTTTTTTGTGTGGGAAAAGATAACTACATTTAGCTAGCAAGCATCGAATGTTCTTCCTGTCAATCTGTCCTTGTGCAATGCACAATGAACATGAAAATCAGCATCAGAGCTAAGTCAGAGAAAACTAAAACATGACATTCTTTTGTAGAATACAACACGGGCGCACACGGTATACCCACTTCCGTAGAAGCTAGAGACAAGCAAAATGTGCACAGCGAGTTGGCCCTGAATCTAAACTACGGCAACATGATGCAAAAGAGCGTGCCAAGAACTAGGTCACCTTCCTCCCGGCGATCTTGCAGGAGCGCCGCCCCATACAGAGCGGCTGGAACGTCCAAATCCTCCGCCTAACCACGTGCCCCTGGAACAATCTGGCGCCACCAGCAGAGCCATTCCCTGGCCGCACCCAAAAACATGGTCAGAAAGACCAAACTCGAGGGGACTGGATCGGACGAGGGAAGCAGAGCTTGGGTCGGCGGGTTACTGTGGAGAAGGGAGGCGCTCCTGAGAGCGGAGGCGGAGGAGGACAGCGACGAGGCCCTGTAGAGGAGCGCGCCCAGAGCCCGTGCGGCGGACGCCATGGATGGCCGCGGCCGCGGGAGCAGCGGAGTGGAGGCGCGCGGCTGGTGCTCGACGGATTGCCGCCCCGGGCTGCGGCTGGGTGGGAGTTGGGCAGGGAGCGAGACTGAGGCTGTTTTGGTTGGGAACCGGATCCTCTAACATTATTAAGAAAGAAAGTCACGGTGCTACAGTGCCATGCTAGTGTAAAATGAAGAAGGAAAGTTAGGAAATGTTAGCAGATTATTTAGTGTAGGTATTTACTGTAGATATAAATAATATGAAATTAATTTTATTTCACCATCAATTTATCGGTATGTAATTACTATAAATGTACGCAGTAGATTAGTAATTTGTAAAATAATTTAAGTCATTTTAGCCTTAATCATATGGATTGCAAGAAGGAATGTTAGTATATTTTAGCTTCTCTAACTTTCCTTCTCAATGTTAGAGGATCCGGTTCCTTTTGGTTGAGCTGATTTTGTATTAAGCTGTGAAAAAACTGTTGTGAACTTTCAGCTATGGAAAAGTTGAAAGCTGTTTGGCTGAAACAATTGTGAAACTGTAGATTTGATTGTGAATTGTCTGTAATGACCCTGTACAACGAGTCATTTTTTTATGTGCAACTTGACCGTAAGATGGTAATGTTTACATTGGTAGGCAATAGAACGACCGTTTTGCAAAGAAAAATTATGACAATTGAAATGATTCATAACTAACATATACGGATTCAACAATTATACTTTCATGTTGCATATTACATATATAAATAGATATTGATCCCATAATAATATTACAAAAGACACGCACCATAAAATATACGTATGGTTCACATGATGATAACCTCCATCAAAGATAGCTAACCTATGTTGCTATCGCAAGACAAGCATCCGCTATCCTACTATGAATAGTATCCATGGT
>CBMN010045725.1:58-22191 GCA_000582825.1 Hordeum pubiflorum
TCTTGCTAAGTTACTATTGTTGCTTCTACTGTTTCAACTACTACAAAATTGCTACTGCTACTATTACTGTTACTACTATTATTCTGCTTTGCTATTAAACTTTTGCTACAGAAGGATACACTAGGTGTGGTTGAATTGACAACTCAACTGCTAAGATCAATAAATATTCTTTGGATCCCCTTGTGTCGAATCAACAAATTTGGGTAAAATACTTCCCTCGAAGGCTGTTATGATCCCCTATACTTGTGGGTTATCAAGCAACCCCAAGAGTAAAGTGGAGATGAAGAAGAAGATGGGGAAGCCAACTGAGTATTTCAAGAAGTTCAATAAGGCTTGGAGAACTTGGCCCTCATGACTAAGGGCTTCCAAATTCGAGGACCAGGAAGGAGGAGAGACAAACTTGACAAATTGAAGTTATCTAAGACACTTTTTCAAAGGATTGCACCTAGCCATGAAGGCCTGACTCGAAAGCAAGACCCCAAGCCCAAGAAGCCCTACTACAACGACGAAAATCCTTACCAGATCCAAAAGTACGCCAAAGGCCTCGCCAGCGAGAAGTAAGACTCTGATGATGGTGATGAATAGAATCAAGATAAGATTATTTGTGTTGTCAGGCTAGCAGTACATACAACCGACAAGCCCACGACACTCTTAAACTATGACTTTACCGAGGAGAAGGATACACAACATAGGTGTATCAAGGTAAGAGAAGTAAATGTACAATGTCCTTCTCTCCTTCTATCATCCCCACTATTCAATGTGAAGTTAACTTGGATGATGTTAATAAGGATGGTCTGAATGAAGGAGTTCAAGACTCAAGAGGCTTATGATACTGTGGTGTCTCTAAAAGGAAAAGTTGTAGAGACTTTCCAAAATATTCTTAAACATGTTGCTAAATCTAAGGACACCACTGCCAATCAAGAATGTATCCATTTAATTAGAAGAGAATGAGTTGATTGATTCTGTCAAGAATGATCTCATTTTAGAGTCATGGTCTTGCAAGTCTCTGATCTTGAACTTGTCGAAGATAGAAAAGTGAAACTATGCTTAACTTGCAAAGTGAGAGAGAGTAATTTTAGCCAACGGTCACTTCTTAGCGATGTGTAAAAAATGGTTTTGTTGCCACACTTAAATATCCACTAGTGATGAATACCCATCATCTTTCAGTCTATGAAATAAATACACTAAATGTGAGCAATGAATTGATACAAATATCCATTCAAGAGAAGAATCAAATCATCTATCATGGCACACTGCTTGACCGATCCCATACTGCCTAGATAGGTGAGGCTTGTTGCACTAGAGCGCATGCCCCTCTTGTGGCCAACACTAGGAAAAACTCAATCATATTCGCATCACTAGCGTCCTCACACGGGCGGTTTGAAAGAAGGTACTTAGCGCATGAGGATTTTCAGGCTGGACGCATGTTGTGTAGCGCATGAGGATTTCCAGACTGGACGCATGCTGTGGACAGCCTACTAGTTGAGTGGCGCACCTCCCACACACCCACAAAGTGTCAGTCGTATCAACCTCCAGCTCATATCACATGGGAGTTCTCACAATGCAGGAATGACCATCTTTAATGGCGCATCAACCTCCAGCTCATTTCCTCGAGGAAGGTAGGTTGTGGGCCATGGCGTGACAGCTACGTAATTTTTATGCACCGTTCATTAGGTGGACGGTTGGTGAGTAGTAGCTCCTTCGACGGTGGATGCGTGACCACCGCATTTGTAGCGTGATGATGTAGCATAGACGGGCTCTTTACCCGCTTCCCCTTTAATACATGATGCCCATGCTTTGCGTACTCCAAAAGAAAAAATATGCCGTGGCACACTTATCCCAAAAAAATAACCCATCGGCATCCCCGTGCGTGTGGCATGCGTTCATAAATGAGTACACGGCGATTTCGACAGTATGCCCCCCCACGTGTGCGTCATTTGCGTATTCACCTTTCCTTCCCGCCCTCGCCGTCCCTCGTTTTCAAGCGTTCACAACTCCGATGACACGCTAGATCTTGTGCGGTAAATCAAAGATACACACAGAAGAACCACACAAGGCCCACCACCCCAGAACAACAGCAATTTGCAATATTCTCCTCGTGCCCGACGAACCCGAGGACGCGCGCGCCTATTTTACGGAAAGTCAAGGGCCGACGTGCAAAAGATGCGGGCATGTAAGGTACTTAGCGCATGAGGATTTCCAAGTTGGATGCGGGCCGCTGTGTAGCACATGAGGATTTCCAGACTGGACGCATGTTGTGAACAGCCTGCTGGTCGAGTGGCGCACCTCTCACGCACCCACAAAGTGCCAGGCAAAAGACTTCAATACAGTGCTACTCCTAGTCACGTGGGAGCTCTCGCGACATAGGAACGACTTCGTCTTTAATGGCACATCAACCTCCAGCTCATGTCCTCGAGAAAGTGCTCGAGGAAGGTAGGTTGTGAGCCATGGCGTGACTGCTACGTAATTTTTCCGCATCGTTCTTTAGGTGGACGGTTGGTGGGTAGTAGCTCCCTTCAAACGGTGGATGTGTGACCGTCGCATTTGTAACGTGATGATGTAGCATATGGACAGGCTCTTTACCCGCTTCCCCTTTAATACACGGTACACACGCGTGCCCGTATTCCAAAAAGAGAAAATTTATGTCGTGGCACACTTATCTAAATTAAAACTGCCCATCGGCATCCGCGTGCACGTGAGACGCGTTCCTAAACGATGACACGGCGATTCGACAGCATGCCCCTGCACGTGTGCGCCATTTGCGTATTCACCTTTCCTTCCTGCCCTCGCCGTCCCTCGTTTTCAAGCCTTCATGGGCTCCGGTGACACGCTAGATATTGCGCGGTAAATCAAAGATACATACAAAAGAACCACACATGTCCCACCACCCCCATAAAAAATAGCAATTTGCGATATTCTCCTCGTGCCCGACGAACCTGAGGACGTGCGCGTGTATTTCACGAAAAGACAGGGGCCGGCGTGCAAAAGCCGCGGGCATGTAAAAACTGCCCCCAGCCCAGGATTTTGGGGGCGGGGGCAAAGGAAGGGAAGCGCCGTGCCCAACAACTGCAAGAGGGTGAGAGAGAGCGAGCGGGGCCAGCCATTCCTCTCCTCTCTACCACCTACTCCCCTCTCTCTCCTCCCCTTCTCTCTAGGATCGCAGCCAGCCAGCCAGCGCCAGCCAATCGCGCACCCACAGCGCGCGCGCCTCCCAACTGAGCCCCGAGAAACAAGAAGCATAAGAAGAGAGAACGAGAGGGCAATCACTCGTCGAAAAGAAGTGTTCTTGGCCTCCGGTCCTCTCCTCCGCCCGCCATGTCCATGGGTAACCCATCTTCCTCCTCCTCCTCCGGCCGCCTCAAAGCTCTTTTCCTCCCTGCGGCGGCACTCTGCTTTTCTTGTTCCCGTTCGTCCCGTCCTCCTGTCTGTCTGCCTCCATTTCCCTGTTAATTTCCTTGATTGACGGCGTCGGCGTTAGGGTTCTCCCCTGTTCGTGTGTTCCTGGCCGATTCTTGGAATATATTCGGTTCTCCCGTCCCTGTTCAGCCCTCCGTCGCCCCCCCAGCGCAGATTCGAAATAAAAAATCACAGTATTAATTAACTCCGATTCGCTGGTTCCTGTTGTGTCCCCTTTGATTTCCACACGTTTCTTGCCGCTCTGTATCGCCGAGGGCCAAGGCCAAGGCCGTACCGTGACTAATTAATGGTTCCATGTGGACAGACGAAGGCTATGGCCCTACCTGGGACAGCGACGACGAGTACGACAACTTCATACGCAAGATGAACCCGCCCAGGTGAGCCGCATCCACATTCACATGCTGCTCTCTCTGCTTCTGCTTCTGCACCCGCAAAAAGATTTACCATAATCCTGGTACCGGTTTACTTGTCAACTATCAAGTCTTGTTTCTGAATCCTGGTCTGTATGTATGTCTCGTTAACTGCAGTATCATCATCGACAACGATTCGTCGGCGGACGCGACGATTGTCAAGGTATGTTTAATCAATCTCCTGGTTCATGGTTTCCTGTGACAGAGATTGCAGTCAGGCGTGCTGGTCTGATTTTTATTTTTATTGGTGGTTGCAATCACAGGTTGGCAGTGCAAACGAGTATGGGATTCTGCTGGAAGTGATCCAAGTCCTCATGGATCTCAATCTTGTGATAAGCAAGGCATACATAACCTCAGATGGGGGGTGGTTCATGGATGGTAAGGTGTTACACCCAATAAAATCCAATAAATGGTGCCCTCGATTTCCCTGCTCCTTTTTTGTTGATTTGGTAAAAATTCGTGCTGTTTCAGTTTTCAATGTGACTGATAAGGAAGGGGTGAAACTGAAAGACAAGGCTGCTATTGCGCAGATTGAGGACTACATCCGGAAGGTATGTAATCCTGAGAGCAATCTTGCCGTTTTCAGTTCACTGGTCATGTATGATTGTCCAGCATTCCGGTTCACTGACAATTGAAACATTCTTCGAACGTGTAGTCCTTGGGCGCAGATTCAAGATTCGTACCTGCTCAACGGAGATCGGTGGACGTCGCCGCTTCAGCTGACCACAATGTCATTGAGCTGACGGGGACCGACCGTCCAGGCCTGCTCTCTGAAGTCAGCGCGGTGCTTGCAAGCCTCAAGTGCAATGTGGTCAGTGCTGAGATTTGGACCCATAACACCAGAGTTGCAGCCGTGATGCGGGTGACTGATGAGGACACCATGCTAGCCGTCGCCGATGCCGAGAGGCTTGAAATGATCAAGGAGCGACTATCCTACCTTCTCCGAGGAAACAATCTCTCGCGAGGAGCTGCCATGGCAGAAGCAACAGGGACTTCTGCCACACATACCGAGAGAAGGCTGCACCAGATGATGCTTAGCGATGGGGACTGTGAAGAGTTTCGTCGGCATGTCCCAGATCAACCTCAGAGGCCTAATGTCACTGTTCGGAATTGGAATGACAAGGGCTACACGGTGGTGACCATCCGGTGCAAGGACAGGCCGAAGCTTCTGTTCGATACTGTTTGCACCTTGACAGACCTGCGCTATGTTGTCTACCATGCAAACATTGAAGCCAACAATAATCAAGCGTACCAGGTGAACACACATAGGTCCGGGCGGTCGCTGCCACCATGTAGGCTCATAAGATTTCGTACAAGAAAATGTGTGACCTTGATGCTCTTTTGCAGGAATTCTATGTGAGACATGTGGATGGATCTCCAATGAACACTGAAGCTGAAAGATTGAGAGTCATCCAGTGCCTTGAAGGTGCAATTGAGCGCAGGGTATCTGAGGTAACAAAAATCCATCAACTTATCAAACGTAACTTTGCCAGAACTATTTTCTTATGAAGCCCAAATTTTGGCTTTTCAGGGTGTGAAACTTGAGCTGTGTTCAAATGACAAGGTGGGCCTCCTATCGGAGGTCACCCGCATCTTCCGGGAGAACAGCCTGACCGTCACAAGAGCAGAGGTGAGCACCAGGGGAAGAACAGCCGTCAACACATTCTACGTGCGCAGTTCCGCGGGGGAGATAGTTGACCAGAAGACCATTGATTCCATCAGGGAAGCCATAGGGCACAACATTCAGGTGAAAGGCCAGCCTGAGGCGCCAGCACCTCGGAAGAAAGACTCCCCGACATGGTTCCTCTTCGCAAACTTATTCCGGCCAAGGTCTCTCTCTAGTCTTGGAATGTTCGTGCGTTAATGCTCTCATCAAACTTCTCGGTGAATCAAACCTTAGCTGCTGAAGCGGTCCGTGAGGATTGGAGCCTACATTTGGCTCATCTGTAAATATGCATTGTACATTATAGCGTAGATGAATGTAAATATGACTGTAGGAAATATTACCAATAAGGAATCCAGAACCAGAACCGTCACCGTCACCGCCCCGGAGAACATGTCCTGTTTTCCAGAAAATAACCACGTGAAGGAAAGGTCATGGAATTTCGCCGTCTCCCATCCTCCATGATCACGACGCCGAAAACGAAAGGCCAAGTCGGCGTGCTTGGTTCTGGAATTATTGTAGCTATCCTATCCAGACACCGGAATCTGCAAGACAGCAACGGGCATCCGATTCTGTGGAGGGCGAGCAGATGCAGGTCAGTAGCCAAAAAGCACCCCCTATCAATCCATCCTCTTCGCCGAAGCTTTGCTGATAAGGACATGTTGCATTACCCTCTGTCTGTATCCTAAACAAGACTGGGCAACTAAAAACACCATGAAAAGGAAAACCGGCTCCTGTGCTGCGTCTGGTGACCTGCTGCCCTGTCATCTCACACTAGCTCCGGTATGCGATCCCCGATCGGTGTCGTGGTGGCGATGCGCCTATAGGCGGGCGGAGGGGGTGAAATTAAAGGGGGTCGGCGAAGCCAGGCCGGAACCAAGGGATAGGTCTAGTAGTGGTAGCATAGCACGCGATGAGAGTCGGTTTGGAATGTTTATTTGCCTTTTAGGTCCTCATGTGTAGTGCTGCTTTTGGGCCTTGGTGATGGCTGATTGGCGCCACGGGTGTGTTCCATGATTGGTGACGCCTGACCTAAAAAGGGCATATGGGAGGAAAAAGAAAGGCATGGGAAGCAAGACTGACAAATAATGGTACACCGAGGTGAGGTCAGAGGAGCTCGAGGCATTGCTGGGCAGTAAAGCCGCTTTGTGGCTTTGCATGATTTGCAGAGGAGTTTGGTGTGTGTGCACCATCAGGCGCACGCACGCAGAGGCTGAGTGGCCACTTGAAGTTGTGAGATGGTGACAACCTGAGGCTGCTCCAGCTCGGATGCACCAAACTTCTGGTACAGGAGACGACCAAATGCTATAGGAGATGTAGTACTCCCTCTGTAAAGAAATACAAGAGTCTTTAGATCACTTCTTGTATTTCTTTACGGAGGGAGTAGTAATTTGCATGGTGGCAAACAGAGCCTCTCATCTCTGAAGTCTGAAATATGAGCATTGCACTGCAGAGTTTAGAGACGAAAGAAAACCATGCCAAAAAGGGCACTCATCACTCAAAGTGGCATCTTACAGTATATCACCAATGATTGATTCTAGTTTTGTAGGATGTCCTTCCAATGATTTGGGAAAAACGATGCAATGAGCTGGATTGGGTTTGTTCGGATACACATCTGAAGAGTGACAGTGAATACAAGAAATCAGGAAGAAAAAAAAGAACAAAATCGCTTCCTGCGCTACATTAGATTGCTACTATTGCACGAGTACGGCACTCTAGGGCAACTCACTCTTGAGTGCCAGAAACATAACGCCGCCATGCCATCCGCATCAGCGTTTGGTCGAGGATGACGCTGTGTAAAGTGTTTCGCGCGTTACATATGATCACTCTTGAATTCCGGTGTGTGTCCTCGACATGAAGTGGCAAAGGCGGTTAAAATGGGGCATGACGAGGTCACCAGGGGAATGCCTGTTTCTATCTCCAGTGCGCCCAGGAAGGGACTGGACGAACGCAACTGCGGCAGCAACATGATCAACATATCACCTCCTCCTTTTTTTGCCTTTTCCCATCTGCCCACATTTAAAAGCGCTTTCTTGTTCTTGGAGGAAAGCCATTGCCTTGCCATACTTTTCAGACCTCTCTTGCTCGTGTCTCATCCTATCCTTCTCTTTCACAGCAGCCAGGAAATAATTATCTTTACGAAGCTCGGACATCGCCCCTCTCTTCTCACTCTTCAAGCGTCTCCTCATCTTCTTCTCTTCTGCCCTTTGTCGGTCAGGATCGTAATTAAGACCCTTTACGTAACTGCACCAAAGAGAAGAAGGATGTGTGAAATGCATAATTAGACCTTTTCAACAACAGAACAGGATGGGCCAAAACAGAGCACAACAGAGACAAGAAGCTGGCAACACGGAATGACAAGTATACATACTTCTCCTCGAATTTGGGATTCAGCTGCTTGATTGGTTCAGGCTTCTGCTTTCGCATTTGGAGTGGCTCTCTTGAAGCATGGTGTTCGTCGCTTCTCTTCTTAATCAAGTTGATGACTTCTTGGAAAATTTCTCTTAACAAGGCAGGCAACTTGGATTTTTCCATAATTTTTTGCAGCAGAGAAGAAACTGGCATGAAAATTTCTGGAAAAGAGCAGAGCCCTTCATGTATAATGACAAAGCCCCTCAAACATTCAGCCACAGACAGAAGTACACCAGCCCTGTCAGAAAATGTGTGTTTATAAGATAAATATATAACATGTAAAACGACAACTTCCAGTATCAAACCGTGAGTCCACTAAAACCAGGTGCTCACTTGAAATTATCAGATGAGAAGAACGGGGAATCAGGATCCATGCTCATTAGCTCGAGGATATTCATACGATTCGCCTCATGCACTTGCTCGCTGATATGAAGCCATGGTTTCAGTGTCTTGAGCTCCATAAACTGGTCATTGATCTATACCAAAAGAGATTCAACTTAATATGAAGCAGCAAGCTGAAATGTTTGCTCAACAACTGGATTCATACTTACCTGATTGCTAACTTCTCCTTTAAGTGATGTTACCAAAAGAGTTTGCAGAAAACTGATAGCTTCAGGGCAGAACTTTTTCGATTCTTTAGTAGCCTACAGATTGAAATTTGCAGACATGATGAATATTTCCTGTTGTAAAAGTGGGGGGAAGGAATTCCATGTTGTACTTGGGAATGAAGGAACATAAGAAATTCAGCTAATTGGCTTTTGCCATTCAAATTATTCATGCTAATTACTCCCTCCGTTTTCTAAATATAAGCCTTTTTAGAGATTTCAATACGGTTACGGACCACATACGGATGTATATAGACGTATTTTAGAGTGTAGTGACTCATTTTGCTCCGTATGTAGTCCGTATTGGAATCTCTAAAAAGGCGTATACTCCCTCCGTTTCTAAATATACGTCTTTTTAGGGATTTCAATAGGAACTACATACCAATGCAACGTATTTTAGAGTGTAGATTCACTCATTATGCTTTGTATGTAGTCCATATTTGAACCTTTAAAAAGACTTATATTTAGGAACGGAGGGAGTAGGTCTCTGGAGCATACAATATGTACTCATCGGGGAGAAAGATAAACTAATACACAAGATAATATAAGGCTCGAGAGCATACCGCAAGCACCATGGAGCACAAAAAAGAACCGACAGCTGCATCTCGGCCAGACTGTATAGGGCATCGCATCAGATATTCGCACATAAGCAGAAGCATTGGGGTTGCGACAACATGCCGGAAGTCAGAGCAGGGGAATATAAGAGACCATAACCTCAGGAGAAGTAATGTCTTCAAACTAGGCAAGCTGCTTTTTCCTGTAAGTTTAAAGAGACCACATAATAAGGATGGCAGATTAATGACAACAAAACCAATTTCCAGTTTAAAAAGGAATGGCCTCAGAAACCTGGAACTTTGATGTCTTCACATAGACGAGCACGGGTATGAGTAAGTCGTTCCCTAGCACATATTGCAGCAAAATATGGTGTCTCTCCACTCATCTCAACTAAGGGTTTAACAAGGGTCTCAATTACTTTAAACTTCACTGGACTCTGAGTAGCTAAAACTGCAAAGTACTGCAGGAGAACACCATAGAAAACCTGCAAAATATTTGAGGATACGTTGATGGATGCAATGGGAATGATAATGAATAATTAAGTAAATATACTTGATAACAACCAGATGAATTTAGTTTACCACATACTTGCATTTTCTTTCTGTTTTCAGGTATAAGCCTTATTGAATTGCAAGTACGTATCCGGCTTATAATCTCAGCTATTTCAGTTTCTGAGCGACCATCTACCAAAGAGCATAGATCTTGTAAGTTATTTGGTGCTTCTATCACGAAAGGAAGATCTTCATCCTTGACATGCGGTTTTTGCTTTGCATTAGATACTCTCTTCAAATTTTGTGCATTTGTTTTCATAATTTTGTCCCCAATAACTTGTTCTTTATCTTTGGTATCATCCTTTTCATCTTCTTCTACAGCAACCTCATCGTCATCACTTTGCTCCCAGTCCCTTGCCGGCATATTACGGAAATCATTATCACTTGAATCCTCTTCATCACCAGCATCTTCTTCTTCATCCTCATCCTCATCCTCACCACTGTCATCACTTCCTTCATCACCAGATGCTAAACCTTCACCTATCTTTCTACCCTCCCTCTCATAAATTTCGTCAACCCAACCTTTTTTCCTTTTTGTTGGCTCGTCAAAAGAGAAGGAATCACCAAGATCATCGCCAGATATAGGTTTTGAGTTATCCGCCCTCATATGATGATCACCATCCTCGCTATCATCATCTTCTTCGTCAGAGGACTCAGCAGTTCCAAGCATCCGCTTGTGACGTTCCTTCTACAATGTCATTAAGCATCAGCAAGCGATTTAATATCAGTACTTCCATCAGCAAAAATACCACTGATGTGGTAGAATTATAAGCTAAACCTAAAATCACACTAGAGTTCACAAAAACAACTCTAGGATGGACAGAAAAGGCAAACTTTAAATATGCAAGCAGCAGTTGCATCCAATGCAACAGTTCGATCGGACGAACCTCCAACTTCTCAAGACGTTCTTTTTCTTCTTGAGCTAGTTCTTCTGGGGTTTTTGTCCTGTCTGACGGGCGAGCACGTTGATCCATCACCATTTCTTTCACCAGTTTGTCGTATGCGTCTGGCTTTTCCTGGAATGCAACAAACAATATGCAACTTCAGTACCAAGAACTGGCAAAGATAACATATCAACCCATGCATAACAATCAAAATTTGTGAAATTAGAAGTGGACATGCTGCTGTACACACTTCATCCCAAGGTACCAAATGAGAGGAGCGACTCCACTAAGGATGTGCAAATATTTAGGAATAGACGCATAAACTGGTCCACAAAATTTAAAGCAAATCAACTAATAGGCTACTATGTCCAGTCTTGTATTTTTCTCTTTTCAAGCTTATATGTGTGTGCAGTGTTCGGTGTGTGCACCGACTTCTAATAACATAACAGAGGTTCCACCCATGCTGCCAGCTTAATTGTCGACTGAAAGCTATGTAATATAATGAATAATCTTGGGCTTGTTGATGATCTAAACAGGAAGACAAGCATTAAATGCTACCTTATTGAAAATCTCATTTCCAGTCAGACCAGATGAACCTTTATGGATTGTACTTGAATTGTTTTTATGTGTGTTCACTCTAGCTGACTCAGTCAGGGATAGAAGTGCTGGCGTCTGGGCCAGCAATGCAAAATCACTATCTAACTTGTCAACAAGATGTTCATCCTCTTCCTTTTCCTTGGCTTTTTGGGCCTGCAACAAGACAAAATTATGTTAACGTATCCACTTCATGCTACAAATATGGAAATAGAAGAACGCATAATAACAAGTATTGTGTGTGCAAAACTGCAAATCATGTACACAACCCAACAGACCTGCAATACCAATCTAATGAGGTCATGCATAAATCAGCATGAATATAGCATAATTCGGTAAAATAAAAATATCACATTACTGGCGTTTTGGACATTGGACAAGCATAGTGCAACTGTGCAAGTCATAGAACTATAAAGGAAATAGGAGGTGGCTGGATTGGAATGAGCCCAATACTATTGTATTAGGAAGTTAAGGAGTCTAATATGTCCAAGTTCAAGCTGTGCAACCATTATATAAGAATGATATCCTCTGTTCATCTAATCCCTCACATCCACATATATCTATCTTCACCGCACTGATAAACACTTGGTCATTTTTGTCATGGAAGGCACTAAGGCAGACATACAAAGCTATATCCTGGTTTCTTTTGATAATACCTTTGAAAACAATTTGGAAAAAGCAAAGACCAAGAGTTGAAAACAGTGAAATAAGCATCATGTATCGGACCAAATAATAATTTGTAGGGAAATTTTAAAACAGTTTATTCAAGTTTCAGAATGATAGGAAATGTTCTAGGTGATAGCCCAAGACAGAAAAAACAAAGACAGCAACAGAAGGAATAATGGATTTTATACACAAAGGATACTCTACCTTGTAAAATTTACTCTTCAAAATGATCTCTGACATAACTTCCTTTTTGCTCTTGTGACCCTGCAAAAAGGAGTAACTAGATTAAGGACACAGCATATCGATTGCAAATGATATCTAAATGTAATTTAGTAATTCCTAAGAAACATTACATGTGTTTCTCCAGGCAGGTCAGTTTCTGAAGGGAGATCACTACTTTGGAGAGATAAGCGCTTCTTTGAGAGCATGCTACCTGAAAATACAAAAGGTTAAGCACATTAGGCAAAATAGAAACATTAACATCAGTTCCGGTATATGAGGATTCTAATCCTTATAATGCTTTAATATGTTAACATAAATATTTCCTCCAATAACACCATCGTACATTCCCAATGCTGAACCTAGCAAACTAAGTGCCAAAACTGAAACTAGGTCATGTATGATACAGGGAAAAATCAGTGGTTACCAAACGTGGAGACCACAAGGGATTTTAGATACTGAACAATAACAAACATTGATAGCTAAATCAAATATCTACAGTAGAAAGTTATGTTACGCTATCTTATCAGTTTTACTAGGGACAACCCCGTCCCAGATTACTTTGCTGAGTCAGACGTGTCAAATTCCAACCCATGCTTTGGATTCCAACTGTTATTTGCCAACATCAAGAAATTATTGCCAAGTCAGAGACCTAAATTCGAGTCAATTCCAACACTTGTATGTGCCCGTAACACTTGCATCCCTCAGAATAAATAGAATGAACAAATTTCAGAATCTCTCAGAGCAAACCTAAAACTAGGTGTCAGACTACAGTAATCTACAGAATCTCTCAGAAGAACAAGGAGAACTCCAAAAGATTTGTTTTGCAGGCCATCGACAAAAAAATAATTTATTTTGGATGGACAACATATATCTTTTAGTCTTTTAAATGCTCTAATCCCAGTTTATGTGTCCAGCCTTTGGCCCCAGGAATCTACAAGCAGAACTCCAAAAGGTTTGTTTTGCAGGCCATCAACAAAATTTTAATTTATTTTGGATGGACAACATATATCTTTTAGTCTTTTAAATGCTCTGTTTCAGATAATAAACTAAACACTAACTTAAAATACTACAGTAGTTTGTAAAATACAAACGTGAGATACATAGATACATAACACAGGAGAGTCAGAAGTACCCCCACGAAGCAAAAAACATGGGCCAATTAAATACATTGTAAGATACTTAGATGAGAGCTTAAAACACACCTTCTTCATCACTGTCGTCACCAATAGGCACCTCTTCATTGAAATCATCATTTCCCAAAAGCGTGTGAGAATCATCGTTGTCCTCCTCATCAGATAGATTGTATTTGCTTGCTCGTTTCAACTTCGCCTAGAAATCATGAGACAAGGGGGCAAACTTAACAAACTCTTGGACACACACCTTCGTCGTCACCAAAATGAGAAAGAGCACTTCAACCGCAGACTTACAATGCATGGCACGTACTGATAGACAGAAATGAAGGGGACAAAACATGCATAAATGTTGTTCCTATAATGCAACAAGAACTCTGGTTTCCCTATTTGCATCTCTAATCCATGCAGTTTATGTGTCCAACCTTGGACCCAGGAATCTCATTGTTGACTAGACAACGCTGCGCTAACAGAGTGACTCTGGGTATGACGAGGTAAGCGGCGCATACCATGTGCTCTCGCTGCTGACGGAGGATGGCCTTGTCGTACTCTGGCAGAGTCTCGTCCCTCTCGCCGATGCGCCGGTCATGGAAGACCGACGACTTGGCGCTCTGCTCGAACTCCTTGAGCAGGGTGTTCTCCCTCTGCAAACCAAGACACGCCGCGACGTCAGGCCAAAGAATCGAGCTTCGCCCGAAAATCGCTCGGCGCAATTTACCTTGTGGATGCCGTCGGAGCGGGAGCGGGAGGTGCGCCTCTCCTCGCCCTTGCGCTTCTTGCCGAGCACGTCGAACTTGCGGCGCGACCAGATGGCCTCGAAGGGGTTGCTCCGCTCCGCCGCCGCGGCCCCGCGCGCCTTCATGGCCACGGCCGCCGGGCCGTTCCTCCCCTTGATGCTGCCCTTGCCTTTCTTCTTGTTCGGTTTCTTGTCCGCCGCGGCTGCACCCGCTGCCATCGGCTTCTTCTTCGCCATGGCCTAGACGGAGCGCGACGTCGTGGGGCGGCGGCGAGGTGGCTGCGCGACGGGACGGGCGGCGGCGGCGGCGGGGTGGTGGCTCCGCGCGAGGAGAGTTGTGTTATGTGTAACACCCCTGCTATGGGCTGTCAGCGTATGTTACTATGTTTCGTAACCTAGGCCGCACAGCAGGCTACAAGATGGGCCTCTTATTGCATACTTGGAGGCCGGATTGCCGGTTTGCTAAAAAAAAAAAAAGGCTGATTGCCCATTGCTCAAAAAAAAAAGGCTGACTGCCTTGTGAAAATAAAAGAGCACGGGGTGAGGGCTGGCGACATATTTATTTTTCGGGTGTGTCTAGCGCTCATCTAGATGAGACTTAACCAAGTCACATCTAACTCATATGCCACTTGATTTTCATGAAGATTCGTGCATGTTTTTTATTTTTTATACTTTGTTTGATTAAATGATGTGTGGGAGTTAATTCTCATCTAGATGAGAATTAGCAAATCCGTTATTTTTCATGCAATAATAGCAACTCTAGCAAAGTCTCCATATAACTTCCATTACCATAATAATCTTCATTATAGTGACTGACCCAAAATCGCACTCTAACAAAGATGGCATATACCTCCCGATCGGCATAATTTATGGAGCTCTTCAACGTGCGAGCCTACATATTTGCAGGTTGGGGGCGTTATTTAGGAGTGTGCGCCATCCGTTGGAAAGTTTCAGCTCCCCCACCCTCGCCTTTCGCGCTGGCGCGTTGGTTTGGATCTCGTGCCATCCGCCAACCGCTCACGTGAGAGGAGAGTTTCAACTCCTTCCTTCCGCTGCCCGACGCTAGGGGTGGATTAAGGATCTGCTTGGCTTGTTAAGCTCGTGCTCATTAAGGTTTGGTTCGTTAAACATAACGAGTAAAGAATGTTGCTCGACTCTATTCGTTATAAGGTCATTAAACTCGTGGGCATTCACGAGCGCTTGCTAACAGCCTATGATATGTTACGACCTACAGATGAGTGAGTGCATATAATTTTACAAATGAATGTTGACTACGGGAGAAGGTGCACTAGTTTGACGCGTCAAAAAAAAAGGTGCACTAGTTTGTTGCCTCATGGGTTGGTATGGGTCGATTTGATTAATTAGGTGGATTGAAGTGCCACAAAATGTTTTCACAGAAGATAAGAATATGTGATGTGTTGTACTAGCGAGCTTAACAAGATGCTCATGAAACTCGTTAGCTCGTTTGTTAAGTTCGTTAAGTTTAATGAACTAAAATTAATGATTGGTTATGTTCATTAAGAAGCGAGCTGCAAGGTTAACCAGCTGAGTTATTGAGCGCTCGTTAAGCTTACGGAATACGAGCTTTTGGTCCAGACCTACCAGTCACTCCCAATTTTAAAGATCCCCACTTCCCGTTTAGTCGCCCGCAACCACCATTTCCCTTCTAGCCGCCCAAAGCATCCACTTCACTATCACCGGCGGTGAACTAGATGATATTCTCGGAGGAGAATAAGCGCTAGTAAAAATACCGGCCATTTTGGGAGACACATATATAAGGATTTCTGCAAGGATCATCGTATGTGTCCCCAAATTGGTTAACATAAGTTTTACCATTAGGTGGGGAAGTACTCGGCGATTTGTGGGGGTGCGGGGAGGAGCAAAATCGACATTGACCCTGGTAAGGTTGTCTCTTTTATTAATTGTAATAATAATTGGCATTACTGGCATATTTATCAATTTGCAAAAAAAATCATTTCTTTAATTGTTAATGTTTTATTAACTATTTTTAATAATTTTATTAATTGTTAGTATATATGTAATCCTCATTCTGCTTTTGCAGGCCCCTTGATTCACTTCAGTCCTACAATGTTTAAAATATATGTGTAAACAAATTGATGGCTTAAGTAGACCTCAAGTTCAAGGAAGCTATCCCTAAACATTTAGAATTTCATCTATGTATACATCAGAATACCTATGTACTATGCCATTTACACTTTACATTCATAATATGTGTCCAACCTATACCATGATTATCTAAGCTTGTGTTGTGTTGCCAGTCTTACTTCCAAATGAATGTTCCTACGAATTTGCCCATTGTTATACAAGCACCACATGGAAACTTTATATTTGACACGTTCACTTCTTAAAAGTATGTGAAATTCATATTTCATATGCTTATCTACTGCTACCAAAAGTACAATAATTTTATGCTCTTTCATGTAGATGATGGCTATCTACGTAACTAAATCCTTACTACTATTTGTGCATGATTATACCATGTTGTTTTATAAAGAGCGGATTTTATTGACTTATAATGTTGCATCAAGAGAATACAATCACTATGAGCACACGTACAGCCTTTGTACGACTAGGATGCATAGAGCCAACACCAACACACACGCGCACACACAAAGGAAAAACCACAACCCTTAAAAGTCCCGTCGAAGCGAACTTAAGCATACAACATCACCATCACCATCACCATCAACATCAACCGCCACTGATGACATCACCTGAGCTGCGAGGATAGAGCTTTAAAAACGACGTCTTCAGGAAGGAAACGACACACAAGTGTCGTGGTCGCCAGATCCCCCCATGAAGGTTAGATCCTAGGTTTTCAACCCGAAGAAGTCCGAGCAAACTCCAAGCAATGCCTACAACAAGGGTATGATGTATAACACCACCATGATTATACCATGTATGTTCTTCTGATAGCTTAATGTCATTCCCTTTATACACCATTGCTACCGTGGCCAATCCACCAAAAGGAGATGGAATAGGAAACTAACATCACAAATTAGATGTATGTATTAGATAGACTAATGGAGTAATTGATTTATAGTAAAATACACTAATGTCGAATAAGAAAGGAAGATGATATATTATTATTGTTGTTGTTGTTTTGTGACAACACGACAAGGAGTTTCCAACCCTCCTTTACACTCCACCAAAATAACCTATTTTTCGATTATAATAATCACTTAAAGAAGGGAAAGTGGAGCAGAATTTCACCATTGTCAAAGGGATGTGATCAATGTAAACTGTGGCGGACGACGTAACCACAATTTGATGACTATAAAACAAGCCATGATGAACTAACAAGAAAATCACTTTAATAAACAATGTATATTCCACTAAAAGTCAATTTAACTTAAAAATAAATGTATCCATATACCAAGTCCAATCTCTAATATTTGTCGTCAAAGTAGAAGGGCGCGGCAACGCGCGCTTCTAGTGTAACCAATACAAGAGCACCTTTTCAGCACATGGCACATGTGTAGTAAGAACTAACATAAATTAGTCTATATATAAACATTGAGCAAACTAAAAGTCCAAGCAAAGAAATGCGGTACACATCACCTATAGAGGGATAAAACGGAATTAGAGGAAAGCAGACCAAGCAGCGCCACTATATATATTTTCCAAATCTAAATAAATGTGTATTTAAGATTTTTATTGCATGGACCTAAAATTGATCGCCAGACGCATAATGAATGATTTGATGTGAAGCTCAAGCTAACATCAAGAAGATGAAAGGAACGAGAAAGCAAGGTGGAGGCTGATCTGCAGGCATGGTCTCCGCTTTCACCTTCCATGTGAAGTAGACAAGTAGACTAACAAATGCACAAGAGCGTAAAAGAGCATCATTGAAAAATACTCAAAGAATCAGTCACGGAGAAATATGGCAAGGGCGTCATCCGACCCTATTCAAGTATACAATTTCTTTTCCTCAAACATGCTTCAAGGAATTCCTATGGTGCTAATCTGAAATAAAAATTTAAATGCAAAAATATCATCCGCGGTGAGCAAATACTATACTTCAACACATGCATAATGCATACTGCATACAGAGTAATCATGGTTTGGTTAATCAATTGCCGAAGTTAACTTACACAAGATAAAACGGTATACGAAAAGAACTTGCAGGTACCTCAAGACAGCTGAACCTTTCATTTCAAAAGTTTTCAGATCCCGAAAATTCATTGTTTGATCGGCCGAGCCTGGATAATAATAGTAAACTAATTGAGAATACACTTTAGCTTACTTACACTTGTTAACAAGATGTCAAGAACACACATTTTTCTAGTAAAAAAAGGTTATTTCTAGCTATTAAACTGTTAAAATGGGATCCCTCGGACACTCATTTTTTTATAAAATCGTATTAATAAATACATTATTGAACTAGACTATGTATCCAACCTTCGTATGTACGGATCTCCAGGTGTCTAGAATCAATGGTCACAAAATTCACTGAACAGAAAAAAAAGAGGCTTGTCAAATAGCAAAAGCGTTATTTCCAAATAATAAAGTCGTATCGTGTGCCCACCCAAAATCAGCCGAACAAGTTATATCATTTGCCAAAAGTAAAGCTAATCAGTATCAATGTGCATGAATCAGCGGGACGCATTGGGTCATTTTATTAAAAAAAAGGCAATAAAAGAAAATATGTACAGTATTATGTCAATGAAAAAATTCCCCAAGAAACAAGAAATGTATGTAAGAAAAAATGTAGCACAAAAAGAAATGCAAACCACAGCGTGTCGTGTGGTCTTCAAATGTCCTGAATATCATATCAAAGCGAATATCTCAAGATAATTTAAGTGTGCTGACCAGACCTGCCGCTCGGTGCTATCATCTTTGGCAGACTAAGTTATCAACACGTTTGATCTAGCCTCAACTAGCGATGTGGTCTTAGAAAAGCAGAACCAAAATTTGAAAGAACCCCGCGGTGTGCACGCGTAGTATTGTCGGCTATTATATTTCGGCACAACATGCTCCACAAATATTAACCGGTCACTTGGAGGCCCACTCACCATGGCCGTGCGTCGAGGGTCAAGGCCTGGCGCGGGAAGAGAGATGCTGGCAGGCGCCCCTACACACACGCTGCAGGTCACATCCTCCTTTTCTGTTTTTTTTTTCGTTTTTTTGCTTTATTTCTGTACTTTTGTATAAAAATAAAAAAACTCTACATAAAACATTAAATGAATGTTGAACAAGTATTTACAAATGTTAATCAAGCATTCAGAAAAATGTTGAATGTGTATAGAAAAAATGTTGTTCATTCATTTAAAAATTGATGAAATGTTAAATGTGTATAGAAAAATGTTAACCATGTATTAAAAATTGATGAAAAAATGTTGATTATGTATATAAAAAGGTTAATCAAGCATTTTGACAAATAATCTAACAAGTATTTAAAAAATGTTAACCAAGCATTTGAGAAATGTTAAATGTGTATAGAAAAATGTTAACCATGTATTAAAAAGATGATGAAAACATATGAACAGGTATATAAAAATGTTAATCAAGCATTTAAAAAAACTGAATAAGTATTTGATAAATGTTAATCAAGCATTCGAAAAATGTTAAATATGTATAGAATTTCTTTTGACCATGTATTGAAATTTTAATCTTGTATATTAAATATTAATCAAGCATTTCAAATAATGTTGAACAAGTGTTTGAANNATGTTAATCAAGCATTTGGAAAATATAAAATGTGTATAGAAAAAAATCACTGTGTATTCTTTTTATTTAAAAACTGTCAATCAAGCATTTGAAAAAAAAATACAGAAAAAATGTTGACCATGTATTTAAAAAATATTAATCTTGCATGTGAAAAATCTCAATCAAGCATTTGAAAAATATTAAAAATTTGTATAAAAATGTTGACCATATATTACAAAAATATTTAACTTATATTGGAAAAAAATTAGCCGTGTATTAGAAAAATATTGTTGACATATACAAAATATATAGATAATAACCAAAAGAACAAAGAAAACCGAGAAATGAAACAAAATAAAAAAAGTAAAAACAGAAAAACAAAGAAACAAAATGCAAAAGAGAATGAAAAAAAGGAAGAAGAAAAAATAAAAATAAAAATAAAAACAAAGAAAACCGGCTCGAATTGCCTCAGGTAGGACGCATCCCTACTACTTACCACGAATGGGACTTGAGCGGAGTGACTCGCAGCGCCCATGATATCCCCGGAAACGAGGCATCGATCCCTGCTTCTCCCCTTTCCTTTGATCTTTTTACTTTCTATGTGCGCGAGAATGAACGGGTCCAATACAATGTCGGGGAGACTTCAACGTGAGCTGCTACCGTCGCGCTTAATGAGAGACATAGCGCTTGCACATCCAGTCGCCCTTCTAGGAGGGATCAACACTTGGATTCTCGTAAAAAGGAGGGGGCAGCATTTCCCTAAAACCATTGGAGGCAGCAGCACGACAACAACAACTCTACTCCATGCTAGGTGCACATCGTTTGATCAGTTTGATGTTACAATAGGCATCCAGAGCATCTCCAATTAACATGTCCAGACTCATCTGCGGACAGAGGCCGACCACTCCCCGTATGTCCGCCTGTGCAATCGGATCTCTCAGTTTTAAAACCCCAAATTCATACAAACACATGGACGCCGATCATTGAATGATACGAATACACATAACAACGAATATAACACGATTCACCCAAAAAACAATGAATATAACACACAAATAAAATTCATTCCAAGAGAAACATACATATTGAAACATAAACTTTATTCAGACTTCATAATTAACACATAAAATCCAATGATCTATGGTGCGGATCAACATATTCTTCACATGATCATTGAATAGTTGCATGTGAACTTGTTTATCTTAAAGTTGTCACAACAACATGCTCTGAATCTTGTTCCAGTAGGCTGCCCTTTCATCTTCATCCTTGACAAACATGTTGTTCAATATTACAGAATGGATCATCACTTCCCGTAGTGTCTCCGGGATCCCACTCATTGCCGCTCCACAAACAAGACCTCAACGAGGTTGACGCACTCCAAATGCCGTCTTCGTATCTTTGTAACACTTTCTTGCATTTGTGCAAAGAGACGTCATTTGTTACCTTGGGGATGGGGTATAATCTTTACAAATTCTCCCACCGAGAAAAAAATTCCCGAAGAAACAAGAAATGTATGTAAGAAAAAATGTAGTACAAATTTTTTTTGCCAACCACAACGTGTCGTGTGGTCTTCAAATGTCCTGAATATCATATCAAAGCGAATATCTCAAGATAATTTAAGTGTGCTGACCGGGCCTGCCACTCGGTGCTATTCCCTTTGGCAGACTTAGTTATAAACACGTTTGATCTAGCCTCAATTAGCGATGTGGTATTAGAAAAGCAGAACCAAAATTTGAAAGAACCCTGCGGTGTGCACGCGTAGCATTGTCGGCTGTTATATTTCGGCCCAACATGCTCCACAAATATTAACCGGTCACTTGGAGGCCCACTCATCATGGGCGTGCGTCGAGGGTCAAGGCCTGGCGCGGGAAGATGCTGGCGTCCATCCATGCTGCCCTTCTACTACTCAAAAAAAAAAAAATCCATGCTGCCCTTCTTTTCTTTTCTTTTTGAGAATCATGCTGCCCTTCTAGGTGATACAGGATATTGTCATGTTGAGAGGGCACGGACATCAGTTATGGATGCACCATCAAGGGGACAAGCACCGGGCAATTTAACTATGAACGTCGAGAGACAAACAAAGAAGGAGATAGCTTAACCAAGTTTACCATCCAGAAACAAGAAACGAAGGGGAAACCGAGCGCTCTCAGCGATTTGGGCTTTCTGGCCGTTGGATCGGTTTGCTTGATGCGTTTCCGACCATTGGATCGCGAGATGGAACGACCTGGGCCGCCGGATCAGATGCAGGCACCATTGCAATGAATAGTGCAGCTCCATCGGTGCCACCGCCAGTAAATTCGGTGCCCCGTCGAGGGCGTTTTGGTCTTTTCGCGTGTTGGCCTATAAAAGGGCGGCCGCGACCGTGGAGTTGACCTAGCCTTCTCCCCGTCCGGCACTCGCTCCGCGCCGCCTGCCTCTTCCTCCCTCTCTCCCTCCAAAGCCTAGATTGCGCCCGTCGCCCCTCCTCCCTCCTCCGGATTCCTCTCCACTCCCGCCGACCACCAACCCCACCCCATCACCACCGGCGACCGCCCCCCGTCGCCCTGGCGCCGCCTTCCCCGCCTCCTTGTCCCCTGGACGCGGCTCGTGGTGTTGGGCGCCGCTGCGCTCGGGAGGCG
>CBMN010045731.1:0-12214 GCA_000582825.1 Hordeum pubiflorum
CGGGAGACGGTTTGATGTCTCGTACATAGCCAGCCCAGGGCGCTGCCCATAAGGGTCACTGTATGTAGGTTTTAAGCTCTAAGGTCCCCACTCATCACAATCGTTGGCCCTCATCCCGCATTGGAGCATAGCGTTAGTATCTTTCGGTGTATCAACAACATAGGCACCTGATCTATTTGAACTGTAAACCACAAGGGAAGTTTTCACATAAGCTGCCTTTCTCCCGTTAAAAGGTGGGTACCTTTCCCTAAATCCTTCTCCCGTGCATGCTATTCTCCTGTTCCCCCGAAGGGCGGTATCAATACGGCAACCCGAAAGCTCGTTATCAAAGTGGTCTCTTCTCAAAAGCTTATCTGCCAGATGAAAACAAGTTCGTAGTAACAGGTGGCCGTTGAGCTCCTAGTTTGACTGTTGGTGCCAGACTAGAATGGAAGAATGCCCATAATACTGAAATGAAGAAGAATACCTCACTAATAAGAAATAGAGCAACACCCATTGTGCTTCCTTTCTTTTACTAGAGAGAGTAGTCCAAGCCTCTAAATATCTTGAGGGCTTTGTGTTGGATCTGATGGTTGAGCCTTTGTTCTTTGCGAGCCTTGCCTTTCTCTTTTTTGCTCTGCTGTGGAGTTCTTTGATGGTCTATCTTCGCACCTGGCGCTTCTGGCGCTTTCTTCCTTCCACCTTCCTCTTGTACTCGACTCTTCCCCGATCACTCCCCGACAAAGGCTTGCTCGTCTTCGTCATAGTCCAAACTCTTTCTCGTGTGACTGTGGTGCTTTCTTGAGCGATGACTTGGGAGGGTTCCGGTCACCCCTACCCGGGCAGACAACCTCCCTCATTCACATCAGAAATGGCAAAGATTCCATTTTGGAAAGTAAATCTCTTTTTGTATAGAGGGACGTAAAATAGCAAAAGTACGGTTCGGAGTCTTTTTTTTTCTTGATTATTTGAAATCCAAATCGAAATGCCTCAACTTGATAAATTGACTTATTTCTCACAATTCTTTTGGTTATGTCTTCTCCTCTTTACTTTTTATATTCTCTTATTTAATAATAATAATGGAATACTTGGAATTAGTAGAATTCTCAAACTACGGAACCAACTGCTTTCGCGCCGGGGGGGCGAGATCCGGAGCAAGGACCCTAAGAATCTGGAAGATATCTCGAGAAAAGGTTTTAGCACCGGTCTCTCATATATGTACTCCAGTTTATCCGAAGTATCCCAATGGTGTAAGACCGTCGACTATTTGGGAAAAAGTAGGAAAATCACTCTGATCTCTGATTTCTCCGAAATAAGTGGCTCACGAGGAATGGAGAGACAGATTCTCTATTTGATCTCGAAGTCCTCATATAACACTTCTTCCAGTCGGATCACTTGTTGGAAAAACATAATGCTCACACATGTTCCACACGGGCAAGGAAGCATAATATTATGAAAATGAATAGAATACTTGCAATTTGTATGATAAGGATTCTAATACGCACTTTTATAGGATACGTACTACCTTGGGGTCAGATGAGCTTTTGGGGAGCAACAGTAATTACAAGCTTAGCTAGCGCCATACCAGTAGTAGGAGATACCATAGTGACTTGGCTTTGGGGTGGTTTCTCCGTGGACAATGCCACCTTAAATCGTTTTTTTAGTCTCCATCATTTACTCCCCTTTGATTTAAACCTCCCGCTCCCGGGAGCTGAAGAGTTCTGGCAGGGGCAGGAGCCTTTAGAAGATAATAATTCTGGGGAGAGATCTGATTCATCAGTTGATGAATCAGATCTCGACACTGATTATGATTTGAGTGATGATTCATCAACTGATGAATCAGATCTCGACACTGATTATGATTTGAGTGATGATTCATCAACTGATGAATCAGGGAGTTCATGTGGTGATATGGACTGCTCTGAAGGGACACCCCCCCCCTCTGAAGGGACACCCCCCCCCTCTGAAGGGACACCCCCCCCTTCAGGGAATGAAAGACGTCTGATAATCTTTCTATAGGTTCCCCGAAGAGAATGGTCTCATCACAAAAACACTTTCTATATGTTATGTTATTTCGAGATTCGAAGAAGCAAGCAAGTTTGTTTTTCATATAGTTGTTTTTGTGTAGTGATCTCAGTTCATGGAGATCACGAGGCCACTGATACCCTATGTGGTACGGTGGGATAGAAGAGTGGGCATGTGGGCTTCTATCAAAAGATACCGCTATCGCTACGCTCATATACGTCAAGGAAAGGAAGGGAGCGAAAAGATACGTTAATGTTTCCACCTACTCTCTTTTATAGCACAGGGGTGAGTTAAGTATAGGGATGATCCACTCGTCGTAAGATCCGGATTCTAGATCACATCCCTTGATGAGTAGATCATTCGTGTCTTACTGGTCAAAGGTAAGAAAGAACCTCTTTCTATCGGGTTCAATAAATAATAGGTCGCTATTTCAAATAGGGATTTTGGAAGCTAATAAAGCTTGGGTGGTGGGAAGAGGAGCAGGAACATTTGCACTCGACAGGTCTATTGGGCCGCTTCTGGGAGATCATCTTTTCTTTCAGATTCTTGCTATTTCTTTTTGGTATCATGACATAAACTCTCCTTTTCTTGTGCTCTTTATCTTTTTATTTGCACTCTTCTTTTCGCGGTGAAACATATTTCCAATGAAAAAACAAAACAACTGACTTATTTGATACTTAAGGTATAAGGTATCATTTCTCAATGAAAAAGGTCAAGCTAACTTCATTCCTAGCTAAAACTGCTTTCTATCTTGTGAGAAAGACAGGATTTGGAAATGACCAAAAACTAGATGCTTCAGCGGGATCCATGCCGGAATAAGAGTAAAGGAGAGAATGCGCTTTAGTGGTTACGAAACTTTGCTACAATTGAGAATGCACTTTCCAGTGAAGTGGTGAAGTAGTGGCCTATAGATGTAGTACTAATGAAACCGCACGGGAATGAAGCTTTTCCTTGGTTTCGATTCCTTCCCTGATCCGAAGTCATTTCTCCTACGGCACATCTTTCTCTGATGACAATGAGTCGAACGATATTAAAGTGATCCAGTTGAGAACGTAAGCAAGGCATAATTGGAAAACCTTTAACCCATCCGAAGTGGAGTTTTCCTTCCCATCAAGGTATGTACGGAAAGTGAAAGTGCTGAACGCATTGACTAGCTTTACGTTATTCTCCTTATATGCTAATTGTGTGAGAATTAGCAGCTTATAAGCATGTATGCGATATCTGATCAATCGCTCCTGCCGGTTGTACAGATTCTATCACTGGCTTTAGGTTATTCCTTCTCGGACCTGACGTCTCCATCACTACTAATAAGGAAGGCCACTTTCTTTTGTATCGGGCCTTCAAAACGCAACGCAGTAGAAACAGATAGCTGAGTAGAGAGTGCGGCCGAAGCATCCATAGCTTAGCGATTATGTTCTTATAGATAAGGATTAGACGGATGTAGACAACCAAGAAATCTAAGGTGAACCAATAGAAATAGAGTCTGGTGGAAGCGGTCATCCCGTGGGGAGAGACTCAAGAATATGATAATATGATGACTCCGCTGCGCTGCTCTGCTGACTAGCCGTTTCCTCTTCTAAGTAAATAACCAGCTTCAGTTCATGCTCCTTGCTGGCATAACCATATTAAGCTGCATTGGATAAACAATCGAAACTCCGTAATTGTTAATAGTAGGGTAGCGAAGTAGCCGGGGTTGCACGCGTCATCAGAATTCTAGTATAAGGAAGCGACGGGAAGGGAAAGGTGATTACAAAATACGGATACGTAAGGGTTGTGTTTATTGACTATCACAGGAAAATGGGAAGAATTTATCACACATGGTATCAGAGCTGATACCTTCACCCAAACCGTAGACGCCGGCGGTGAAGAAGGAGGTGAGGGCGCCTGCTTTGATTAGGCTTACTGTAAGTTTGTTTGAAGCTCCGGAGTCTAGTCTACCAATGGGTGCTATGGTGTGTCCTCCCCTCTAAGGTCTCGCTTGGATAATCGACTCTTACGACCCACACAGGAGAGGGTTTTTCCCAACCGTTCATGCCTCTCGGCTATTAAATAAAAGAGTGGGCTCTTTGAAGCTAGGTATTAAGCACAGGAAGGTATGGGAATATAGCGAGCACTTTCTTAAACCGAGATGTGAGACTACTAAAGAGGCAGGTAAAGTGGGAAGTGGGATTCATGATGCAAGCTTATGAAGAAAAAAAGAGATCTCATTAATGCTTCTAAAAATAGTTATAGCAATCCCTCGCCATCTGAGCCAGAACGAATCCCAGTAAAATCTCTAAATGCTTTTGGCATTCTTTTCCCTCGCATTTCCCTAATTCTGTTATTAATATGGGAATGGGAGCAAATGAGGAGGCATCGAGTCGAAGAAATGAATTGCTCTTTGGCTAGTGGAAATGGGGTTCTTGTCGTCAACGAAGTAACTGCTCTATTTGGAGAGTGGAGCCAGCCTCAAAGCCGCCTTGGTTCTATAGTAATCTCTCAGCGTTTGAGTTGACTAATCCGATGGTACTTGAAGAAGAGTGAAACGACGAGATTTCCTTATAGGAGGAGAAAGGGATTCCTGTTGCTTTTGGGTGGGTCCAATCAAGGTACGAAAAAACTCTTTTCCCACGGCTCACTAATACGATCCTATCTTACCATTCTTCTATCCTTCTTCATCACGGGACAGAAGCATAACGCTGATCTATGGACGAAGGAAGGTATCAGAAAATTCATTATGACCTAGACCTAAACCAGGCTGATATTGAACAGAGGAGGAGTTCTTGTTACTACTTCTCGCTGGCACCAAAAGAAGTTTCGCCTGATTCGGACCTTTTGTGGTGGTCTGCCGAGGACAGCACCTAAAAACAACCCTTGTGCCATGGAATATTCCCTTTTACGATTGGAGAACCTGGCTTTGATGACATTCCTGAGGAAGGTATTTCCCCTACTAGGCTCGTTGCTTCGCTTATTAAAGATCAGAGAAGCGAATGCCTCTCGTAATTGATTGAAAAGTGCTCGCCTCTAGTTCCGGCAGATGCCTGCCATGTACCATCCGTGGAGGAAGTAGTGGGTTATTGGAAGTATAGGATTATTTCTCAAGTGTCACCAAGGATACACCCCACTTACTAAATAGGCCTGTGGATGCGGCATCTGGCTCTATGCGATGAAAGCAATGGGAAATGAGATTCTGGGTTTGATTACTGGTACAAACAAGTTCAAAGCTAGCGAGAGCATAAAGAACGGTAGATTCCATTCAACTGGTAGGTCAAGCCCTTACCCATAACACTTATTCAAAATGGGCTATCCGAAAGAGGAGATCAATAATTCCACTATCAATATGGGTAGGCTGCTATATCTAGAAAGAGAAGATGAAAGGTTTTGGATTATTAGCAAAGGTACTTATCTTATTACTCAGCTAGGCACTTACAAACCTATTTATTTACAAGTTCCACATGGGTCTGGTCAGGAAGACTCGGAATCATTCTCACGGCCACCCCACACGGGAGCGGCTTCTCCGCCAATCGATCATCACTTGCATACAAAAAAAAGCCCCTTTTCCAATGGAAACCTGGGGAAATACAGTTGCTCAATTCATTCGATTTCGAAATAGCGTATAAAGTGATTCTTGCAATTTCACTGCAGGCAGCGTAGCAATTCTCGCGGGAATCTCGGTCTTGTTTGGGCCGATTCCTTAACGAGAGCCTAGTCGAAAGCGCCCATAAAAAGAGTAAATCGTTTTCGGTATGGGTACGCTGGCCCCTACGAGGGGCGGTAAGCAAGGTAGAGACCAGGGAGCAGGACCGCGAAGGGTCTTCCCATCTCTTCTTGTTATTGTCTTTGTCCGAGATGCCCGGTTCACCAAATGATAATTCAAATCGAGATTGTGTGAAGTAAAGATCGAGGTTTTTCTTCTTACTAACTTTGTCAAAGAGGCTAAAAAAACAATAAATGACCAACGAAACTTCGAGTGAGTAGGATAAGGAGGAGTAGTCGGAGGATCTGAGAAGGGAATTAGAGAAAAAAGAGCAGCAGCTCAGTAATAACACCTAGGCTTTTGAATTAACTCTGCGATTTGGAAGACGGAGGAAATGAAAGTAGAAGAAGTTATCGAAACTCGGAACCACATGTTCAATCTTTTTTTAGCGGTTTCCCCAGAGATCTTTATCATTAACGCAACCTTCATTTTGCTCATTCATGGAGTTGTATTTAGTACCTCTAAGAAAGATGATTATCCACCGTTAGTTAGTAATGTGGGTTGGCTTGGATTACTTAGTGTTGCGCGCCTAGGAGGGCAGCGCGCTTGGGATGCGGAGGAGCTATTATCGCCCAGCTCCCTAACCTAATGCGGCCGGACCGCAGGGAACCTTAGCATGGGGGGACGTCCTAATCCTTTTGCCGCCGCAAGGCCGGCTAATCGTACGCAGCAGGAGCAAGGGAACTCCCCTGGTTCAGGAAGGCACATGAGTCCGAACGCTATTATGAATGTGCGACCGACACTACACTACGTAGGTACCTGTGCATGCAGGTGAGGCGTCGGTCGGTCCTAGAAACGGCGGCAGCTAGCGAGGAGTTAACGACCGGACGTGCTGCAACCTAGGGATCACCAGGCAGCTCTTTCGCTCTATAGGGATATCGGGGGGGGCATAGCACAATTCTTCTTGGAGGAGGGTTTTGGTTTGCCCAGGTGACTGATCCTGCCATAATATACTCCCGCCAATTCTATTGCACCGGCAACCGAAGTCGAACATACATACGACGATCTTCATGCGTGAAGGGACGGGAGGAAAGAAAGGGCGGTAGATGATAATGCGAAAGGGCGCCGCGTCTGGCTTGATAGTAAAGCCAAAGAAAGACGCCCCAAGACAAGATACAACTGTTGGGAAGGGGACATGATCAATAGAACCTGGCTGGATCCGGGCTGGGATAGTGGCGCCCATTCCTAACCAGTTCTGAAAAGGTTCGCTCATGCTGGAGGTACTAACCACTTAGTGATCGGTCCGCTAGTTCACGCAAATCCGAAGAAGTTATCACGGACGAGCCACATGCAGGGAAACTTGCACGTGTGGTTCTGGCCGGGCTTTCCTTCGGTATCTAATAACCTTGCTTCTGCTCGCCGCTGGCGCACCTCTCCTAACTATTGCCCATTTATTCTGGAATAATTTTTTTAGGAGGGACAATTTTACATATTTCTGCCAAATCCTTCTATTATTAAGTACGGCTGGTACCATTTCGATGTGTTTCGATTTTTTCGAAAAAGAGAGGTTTGATGCTTCTGAATTCATTGTATTAATTCCACTTCCTACTCGCAGTATGCTCTTAATGATCCCGGCTCATGATTTAATTGCCATGTATTTAGCTATTGAGCTTCAAAGTTTATGTTTTTATGTGATCGCAGCATCAAAAAGAAAGTCTGAATTTTCCACGGAAGCCGGCTCAAAATATTTGATCTTAGGTGCATTTCCCTCTGGAATATTATTGTTCGGGTGCGACCGGACTACTACCGATCAATTTTTTGGAACTTCTTTATAGACTTGTAGAGACCCTCTACGTAGTTGTAATTCTAGGGCAATCGATCCACTTTCCCCATAGCCCTAAGGCTGTGTCTCGATCTCCTACGCGCGAAAGATAAGATACGGGAGACGGGGTCCTATGGTATGGGTCTTCGACCCTTGGTCTAATTCCACGACGGAGAGTCGGCGTGGCGTAAAGTGAAGATTGGGGGGAATAGAGCGAAATCCCCGTCTGGGGTATTCCGAAGGTGTAACCTAGGCAACGAAAAAGGGGCCCGATACTTCAACTAAAGGAGCGACCTGTTGGTTCACCAAACCCCGACCCAGTGTCACACGTTCTCCAGGTCCGAAGGGATCCAGTGCCCAACTACCGACTCCTCCCGGAATTGCGTTATCGGAGCCGAGCCAGGAATAGCCGTTAGTGGACACCTACCACTTTTCACCGGTTAGAGAGGCCCTCTTTAATACATTAAGAAAATATGTTCACAGGGGCCAGAAAGACTCGGTCATAGGAACTTAGACCACCTACGCGCTGGTAAACGAAAACCACCTCGACCGGATCTACCGAACGAAGAAGGCCGCCCCGTCGAAAGAATTAACACGCCAAAAGGGCCACCAGCTTTCCCCCAAAAAGGGGAGATCCGCTGCTTACTGCTCACGGAAACATCCGACCTTATGGTCAAGTCGTCCGCCTATCTTTCTGATCTCATTCGTTTTCCGATCGCATAAAAAGTCATGAGATCAAAAAAGAAATGTGAGAATGTAGTTACAGATGTCAAAAAAGTCAATATCTCGTTCTCTTGTTCTTAAATCATGAATTGGATGATGTGCGTTTCATCAAGTATGAACATATTGCATTTTTTGCTATGCAATTTCAGTACCGGATCGACGTCCATTTATTTCTGTGTCCTCATCCGCGTGTATGTCTGTGTTAGATAGGCTCTGGAAGGCCTTACTTTACTAACAGGTAGGGCGCGTTACTTTTATTCTTTTTTTGCTGCTTACCCGCATGTTTAGATTATTTACTTGCCCTTTCACTTTTTCTTCGGCTGTCACCAACTTTGTTCAATGCTAGTCCCTAACCCATGAATAAGGGCTCCGCTGGCTACCGGGTTCAGAGAAGTTTGTAAGCTCTTTCTCTTTTTTCGTTTTTCGCCACCTCCTGTGTCTTTCCGTTTAAGGTCTTTAATTCGGCATTAGCTTCGTTAGAGAAAGCCATGCGTGAACTACACAAAGCATGGGATCCTGAACACCACGAAAGAAAGCGTACTACTTTTCAATAAGGTCCGACTTCAGAGAGGAGAGACATGAACTTGTTTTAGGCGTAGAAAAGGCATACGGTATGAAAGATTGATTGAAAAGAGGTAGGGACTGGTCTCGCTGCTAAGGGAGAAGGAGACCTCTGTCGGAGCAAGCTAAAGAGCCCACTTTATATCGTCGATTTCAGGTAAGGCACTCGATCAAGCCTATACATCCGGGAATTTAGCTCCAAACCAAAGACGACTTGCTTTGCTGCATTTCTTGGGCCGGGGCTTTACTTGATTTTGGCGAAAGAAAGGCCATATGATCTACTTTCTGGTGCCGGTCCCTTCACAAAGATAGCCCCTTCTTGCTCTTATTCTTATTCTTATTCTTATTCGGTGGAATACAAGAGTTCTGAAGCTCCTTTCTTTCAAGTGAAAGTTGCCTATCTTTCTTGGTTCGGAATCCAATCCAGTTGAAAACAAACAATTGCCCGATGGCAAAGTCAGATGAAAGGCAAGGAGTGTAAACCACGTACGAGCGTGGCGCAGAAAGCGAAATGTTTTGCAGCGAGTCAAGCGTAATACGATCAAAAGGAAATGGGGTCGATGCTAAAACTCAAACAGTTCCCCAGAGGGGGCCCCGGGTTGAAAGAGCGAGCTACATTCTTTCATAGAAGACAGAAAATAAGAGGACTGATGCTTTCTTACTTCATCTTAATATAGGGATGCTTTATGTAGCTTCCAATGAATAGGAAACAAGATGACCCATGGGGCACTCAGTGACGTATCTAAACCGTCTATCCAGTACTGGCTTTTCACACTCGGGAATAGAAACTGTCGGCACTTGAAGATGAACGAAGCGAAATTACCCCCCCAAAAAAGCCCTTATACTCACCTTGGTGGGGACTGACTGCTCTCCCCTACGAAAGTAGCATCGCGATGCGGAGATCAACAACACATATTCGCATACCATGCTTATCTATTGATGTCGCAGATCAGCGGCAACTCCCATACTAAGTATGATGTCGCATATCGGTTGTCTAACTACAAGGGTGGAACCTTTTCTTTTTAACTAGTCTTAAAGTGGATGTCGCAGCCTTGAGTTCTTTTTATTGAATTCACGAGATTGAAAATTAGGATGGAATGAATAACCTGGAGATATATTCCTTTTCTCAAATAGTTCTTTAAGTTTTTTCTCTCTATCCTTGGCTTATTCAATAGAGCTTTCCTTCTTTTCATTATTCGATACTGCTGTGAGATACTACGAGAGCTCGTAGGCAATATGAGATAGAGCTGACTAAGAGAAAGAAGTAAGCGGATCTTGCAGCTGTTTTCATTCCTTTATTTAGGTCTTGAACCTATTAAGTAGAAGATCAAGCACTGATCTGATGGATCAAATGCTTTCGGATGAACTACTCGATCAAGGGCTTCCCAATATATTTACTAACTTCTCTTCGTTCCGCATGAGAGAAAGTTATAAAGACAGATTTCCGAATCGTTTTTTTAGTCATGTTAGCACCACGCTTCGCTTTCCGGTATCAGGTATATAGCATTTACTCTTTCTAAGCTTTTCCGGTTATAACTCGTTTATGATATACCAACTGCGGCCTGAAGCACCAACCACCAGTAGCATTTCAACCAAACCTTGTTTCTCGATCAAAAAGAGCGCCCTTCCATTTCTTTTTTAAATCAAACGTAGATAGGGACAAAAGCCTGGCCGATAGAGGAATAAGTGGATGGGTCTACCTATGGTGGTTTGAAGTCATTCACAAAGCTACTCAGACTTTTAGTGGATTTGATGCCGGGTCTTAATCCCCAACTAGAAAAGAAACTGAAACTCGATCTCGAGATATGCCGGCCGGAATGCCGCAGGCTCGGAAGGAGGTAACGTGAGGCAGGGTTGATGTATCAGAGGTGGAAAATGGACTTTCTATTTTGCATTTCCAGATGAAAAAACCAGACAATGGGTATTAGAAGGTGGACCCTTGGCACATTGCTAACATACCATTACTGTTGAGACAATGGCAGCCAAAATTTCAGTTGAAAAAATGGGAAAAAAGCAAAATCCCAATTTTAGAAAACTGTGGGGAGGAGTACATTAAAAAAGAAGGACTGAGCTATATTGCTAGAGCTAGTGGTTTGGGGAAGCCTCTCTAGATGGATAAAGTCACTGAAAAAAATACAATATTTGCTTTTGCAAAAGTAAAAAAATACTTTTTCAAGGATCTTGGAAACTATCTTAGTAATTACTTACTTATTAAGGAGACGAGATTGAGATTAAAGCAGAATATGCATGGAAGCCCAAATCCAGTGCTGTTTGCTAGGAGTTTGGTCATGACATTAGCAGATGTCCTAAGAAGAAGATAGTAGAGTTTGCTCCTGTCAAGAAGAGTATTGAAGCTGTTACTGAAAAGCAATATATGTAAAAAGAATATAAGTTTAGATTACCGGTCTGTCTCCTTAATAAAGAGTCGAGGAATAGGAGGAGAATCCCCAGGCAAACAACTAGGGTTCCAGATTCACTGGGCAGAGAAGGGAGAATAGTATCCTCTCACAGTAGGTGACGTTTTGGGCGAACTCACTAGTCTCCTAATTAATTCCCCACGATAGGAAAATAGAGAGAGCACAAGACTTTTAAGCACCTTAGGGGTTGATGTAGAAAGCTTGCCGCGAGTCAACAAGGACCAGCGGTGTTGAGGCAACTTGCCGCAAGTCAGAGTAGACTTTAAGACCAACTTGGTGTAGAGACGACTATGATGGTCGGCCTCCACAGACTGAACGCGGGAGATTCTTTCACCCTGTTTTTAGTAGTGCGAGGAGGATAGAGCTCCCAGCAACGAGTGATTGTTCGTACGAGCGAAGGAGCGAGCATGCTTTACCCTTAGAGTGAAGTTGACATTCACAGGTCTTGTGGGAACTCCTTCAGTTCAGGTAGCCATAGTCACTCAGGGCTATAGTGGTAGTAGCAAGATCGAAATTGTGAGATTGGCTCGATCACAAACTATCAAGAAGAAAGATCAAGATTCACTTTTGTCGGGCAAAGAACTCTATTGAGGAAATGACTTCGCTCACTGAAGACCAAGCAGCAGCCATTCTAGATGAAAGGACACAAGCCTAAAACTTGAATGCGGATCTATTTATCTTGAATTCCTATCTTCAGAAATAAAGAGTTGCCTATCTTCAGAAATGCTGGTATAGTTGACTTGCCTCTGTTCTCGCACCGGTGTCTGCCAGGGTCTGAACCATTAGGTAGAGGATCAGCTGAAAGAAAAGGCAGACAGAGATCTTGTGCCAGATCCGTATACATTCAGCACCCTCATTACAGCATTTGCTAAGCATGAAAAGTGGTTGGAGCTATGCTTATGTGCACGAAAATGCAGGAGAAAGGATGGCACCCAGAGACGAGGAAGGGCGTAGCAAGCGACGAAATGCTTCGGGGAGTTGAAAATAAGCATAGATCCGGAGATTCCCAAA
>CBMN010045897.1:0-14398 GCA_000582825.1 Hordeum pubiflorum
AGTGACCGGACATATGAGGAAAAATATGAGAGATGCAGCTGCACGGACGAAAAAGTAGGGGTTAAAAACAGACACGCCCGGTCACTCGCGGGCGTTTGAGGGGCCGGATTTGCAAGTCGTGGCTGAAGATGCTCTAAGCAAGTAATGCATGTAAGTCATAAATTACATTATTTTTGTATTACTCTATGCGTGTAAGCATCACATCATAAATTCATGCATGTTATTCCTAAGTTATTTTTTGCATTAGATTTTGTATTGACAATATATGTGTTGGTCGCTTGCACCATACCTACGTAATTTTCTATCACCTTTTTGTTAGAAATAACATTCTTTTAACTGCAATTCATTTTTTTCTATTTTTATACCATTTGTTTTTTTGTTTTTTAAGCTTACGTTCGCTTTCCATTAGTTATAAATGTTTTTAGCAACTTTTATGTATTCTTTTAGCAAGTTTTCCGCAGCAACGCATCGAGGCATCATCTAGTTATATAAAAAAAAGGGTACACATCCATCGAGAGATATGGGCAAATTCTTGCATAATATTTGACCAATTTGAGGAAATAGAAAAACCAAATCGATACAGGATCAAATGACCATGAGCACATGCTAGATCCAGCCCTGCTGTAAATACTAGGTGGGCACATGTCCTGGAAGCTGGAATGTTTCGCCCGGCACAGAATAATGTCTCCACACGATGATATTCTTCTAATCTATCACTCGTAATGGCCACTATGAATCGAACAACTCGGAAGATCATCTAGCAAACTAACTTTACTAGCAGGCGGAGGCACGGCGCCACGCCGCGCCCGAGCTTGAGCCCACCGTTGGCCAAATCATAGCTTAATCTGTTGTTGCTCTGGAGTCTGGTTTGTATTTGAGAACTGGTGATATTATTGAAGGATAATGGGAAAGAGTAGTGTTCTGGTAATAGAAACATCAGTTGTCCAAATAACAAATAAGTACAAACTATTCATGGGAAGATAGAAAGGTACATTGAGGTCTAGGGAATCAAACATCACCAACTCTGTATAAGATTTTACAAAATTGCAGAGAATGTTGTCATCATTTTATTTTTTTGCAGAGAATGTTGTCATCATTGATAATTCATAGGAAGAGTTTACTTTCGGTCAGACATAAACAGAAACTTGTATTGTAATTAAAGAAACACATGCAACAAATAGAGCCCGTGCCAACAAAGAAATATGAATATCTTATCAGAATATCTTGAAGAAAAAGATGAACCATCCGTACCTACTTTCTTAATCTAGCTATACTGACCCTGGCCATTAAAAGCAGAGCGGCAAAAACTGGCAAACAAATTTTGTCAGATAATAGAAATTTAAAATCATAGAGGGACATAATACCGCTCTGCCATCAAGAAGGAACATGCAAACATTTTGCCATAATGGGATTTCTACATTTGTCTTGGTTTCATTTATTAGCCTTGAAGTTGAATGATTAATACAACAACTTCGAAAAACAAATGCAAAATATATTACCTCACACTCAACTTCGCCATATAAAAGAAACATAAAACAGGCATGTCTCAAATCTAGCCAATGGACCGTGTTTTACAAATAACTTTGACACACAGGAAAGACCTTAATACTGAATACATAAATTTCAAACGCAAAGCTTATGGACACACCCATAGCTTAGGTTGATACTGTGGAAGCAAACTCCATGGCACCCAGTGCTCTTCAGAGCTCCAGCTTGACAAATCAAATAAAACTAAACCCAACAAATAGAACTATAGCATGAATTTACCAAAAGCAATCAAGTTATAGTCGACAGTATAGGGAACTATGAATCTCTGTAAGGAACCTGAACTATCTAAATCAGGATGCGCCTGACAAAAATGACCTAGAGAATCACAAAGCATGGAAATATTGAAAGCAATCAAGAAGTATTTCCACATGCAAGTAGAAACAAGGTACAACAGTACAATAAACCATAAACCGGTAGCATAGGGAATCAGTAAACATATAAACAACGGACCCCCACCAGTGTTTCTATTTCATTTGGTAAAAGTGTGTATCTTGCTCTCACATTTACTTGAAGCATGTGTTCGTAGTTCTTCGCATTTATATCAATTTTCGAATTTCAAAGCTCATCAATGCTTAACACGTGTTTGCTTATCACCAACAGTTTGATTAAACAATTATCTATAAGAGGGATGATCAAAATGCAGTGTCTTTTATAATCTTCTATACTACTGCCTGAATGGGACCTAAAGCGAACTTTCAGTCCAATGAAAGATAGGTGTAGCACCTAAAGAATTACATGATCTTGGTAGATAACCGAATCCCATAACAGAGATCGGCACGTGTATGAAAAGCAGTAAAACATGGACGTACTACACGATCATAGGAAATACAGTAACATCCTGGAACTTTATTCTTTTGATAGAACCTGACCAACAGGGTAACATCGTGTGCCTTCTACAGTCTGAATCAAAAGGACCATCTGTGATGTTAACAGAGGCGGAGGACAAAAAAAAATTAAGGTGTGGCGGACTCTTAAGCATAATAACAAGCAATTCTCTCAAATTCATTTGATCTTGATGAGTAGCATGTGCCGTAAACTACGAAACACCTATAGGGACACGAACACGGCGATACGGATATGGAAATTTCTAGAAACGACCATACGACGATACGACGAATATGTATAAATAATTAAAAATGCCGTGCAACCAGCAAGCGCGTGCCCAGCAGCCAGCGCACCGGAGGACTATCCGGTCGGTGGATCCAATCCCGTGCCTTGTTCAATCGAGCGAATAGAGAGGGGGGGGTGGCTATGCGGGAGACGGAGCTGGCGTCTGGAGAGGCGGAGGCGCGGACGGCCGGACCCATGAGGGAGGCGGAGCTGGCGACCGCCACGTCATCCGCTTGGTCACAGCAGCCACTCGACGCTCGCTGCGCAGTGGCGTCCTACCTGTGCCCCAGTCCCGACCTCAGCTGCAACCAGCTGCACTGTTTGTCCTCCGCCCACCGTCGTCCTCCCCTGCGTCCGCTCGCTCGCCGTGCTCGCTCGCCGCCCACAACCGTTCGCTTGGCTGCCGCAACACTATCTAGGGTTTGTGGCGTGCGTGCTGCGCTGGGGGTTGGGGAATTGCTTCATGCACGCGGGAGCGAGCTGTCTGGTTCTGTTCGTGACAGGGATTAGACCCAAATAGCGGGGCTGCGTGCATCGCAGGGCATTGCCATAGGCCCAATTAGGGTGGTTGCGTGTCCCTTTTTTTTTCAGCGATTTTTTTCCATCTAGCAAGAACCAGCAAGCTAGCAAAATGATGGTATGCATACATGTATTAAAACTTTTGGAGCAAATCAAGGTGTGGCGGCTGCCACACCTTGCCCACCGGGGGCCTCCGCCACTGGATGTTAATATCAGTGATGCTCCCCTGCATCTAGTATAACAAATGTCAAAAGAAAATATACATTAATGGTAGACTTCATACTAATTACAATGAAAGTGCTAATTGATATCTACAATATATTATATGTCGAACAGCTGCAGACGCAACCTAACATGATTTTGTCTTGATATAATAAAGAAGTAACCATTTTATGAATGCATAAACCTAATACATATTTTCATATATTTTTAATATGATGATGCAGTCTCTATCAAATCGAGCATAATTACATCACAAAATATTTGAGCTTGCACGAATAGAAGAAAAAAAACGTTCAAATTTTTATCTTCACTTGCAAGCAAATAAGTTACTCAGGTAGTGATGTTTCAGATCAGATTACATACAGCAAATAAGGACGCCCGTTCTTCCTCTTCATTTCAAGATTAACAGATTTACATTCTGAAAGTGGGCATACCTCTGATCTCAAATGCTTGAATTTATGAACTGCTGTGGTCAAGTAAGCAAGGATGGAAACTGCAATTCAATGTCAAGAGATATTTATATATCAACCAAAGTTCAGTTACATACGTATACCCAACACCAACATGGCAAGGCAAATAAAAAAATTGTTGCTGAGCTAAACAAAGTAGAAGGAAGGGGAAAGCATTCCCAATGCAATTATTTGCTTAGCTTCTCCTCCTAAAGAACATCTGCAAGTAAAAAAATATATAAAGTACTGGAATCAACATGGAAAGCAAGACAACAAAAGAGGACCAATTATTTATGTAAGTCAACCTTAGGTTTCAATTTATGAGTCAACCAATTGATACTTTTTGCGCAATGAATCTATTGTTAAATTCTATCCGTTAAATGAGCATATGTTCGTATTGCAATAGTTTTGACCTTGTTCAGTATCCCCCCGCCCCCCCTTCCACACACACACACACAAAAATCACCGTATATCACTTTGTTGACCCCCACAATGCATAGTTCAGTATTCCAGTTCTACATTCTACCCAACCTGAGTATATCTGCTATTCTGCTATTAAATGCCCAGGTACAGTTGATGAGTAAGACCACTTAAATCCCAATCCAGAGAGGAAATAGGCCCTGGGAGCTGCATCTTTCTGACTCTCCATAATTGGAACAAAATAGTTCTTGATTACTCACTAGGATGTGATCTGCAGCAAGCACTTGTTATTCAAGCTTCGCTCATGTCTGTAGGATAGCTCCCCAGGAATCTTACAAAGGGTGCAAACTCCTGCAAATAAAGTAACATGAGTCACCGTTTGCTTGATGCCAGATAAAACAACTAAGAAAGATGACCTTCAAATTTCCAAGAGCGTTCCGAGTTTTTGGATCAGCCATTGATGCCTCAAGGTCGACATAAAAGAGGTAGTTGAAGTACCTATTCAGCCAAGGATCAACATGTTAGAACTAGTGGTTTTCATATTTGCTTAAGACTTCATGAACCAAAATTGAATAAATGTGGCGGTCATAGGATTGTTATCTAACTTGACGGGCATGGAGAAAGTATCATCAGCTACACGAAAAGGCCTTTTCTTGTGTGGGCGGCTTTCTATCTTCACATCAACACACTGTTAGAGAATTCTACAAAGTACACGCTAGTTACAAAACAAAGCAAGGTTTTTTAATACACCTTGGTGAGGTTGATGTCCCTCAATGCAAAAACTGCAAGTGCCTTGAGGAGCTGTGCAGGTTTCCAATCTTCAAGTGAAAACACAATGCTGGTCTGACAATAAAATGATCATACAACAAATCAACCGGCTTTATTTTTCCATTGGGAAGGATTGGATGACTAGAAAGGAAGATGAAAGTGAGTTCCCACTGCAATCTGTACCTTGAATGGTTTATCAACCCGAGGTACAATAGGTTTCCGAGCAAGCATCATAAAACGGGTGACGTTCTCTTTTTCGTCCTAAGGGATGTGATGGACTAATGTTGAGGATAAATAACAGAATACAGTGTCCTGATTTAGCATGAAACCACAATACCTGAATATTTTCAGCAAGAATATCCAGTCCATAAAGTTCAGCAGCTAATGAACTGGCAACAGCACCAGTATCTTGGAGCATTTGTTCTGTAACTAACTATGAAACAAGCATATAGCATTATGGTTAATGACAATGATTTCACTTGATGAGTCACTTGAAATTAATCAATTAAAGATCGACATGATTTTCTCAAAAAGTTTGAACCAAATATATATATCCATCAGAAGCTAAATTCCAGGTAGAAGAGGAAGCATCATTTTACCTTTGCTGCACCAGCAGTGTCATCAACAGCTTGTCTCTGTTCAATTCCTAACTCTGTGAGTGTATGCTCACATTGCGCAAGAGCCTGAGAATATAAAATAATGTGTCTGTAAGGTTATTACATAAACAAGTTAAAATATTAAGGCCACACTATCCAAGATGTTTACCTGTGGATGACTCATGACACTTCTTAGGTTTCCAATCTTCACTCCACGATTGGCTAACAAGCAATGTCGAACTGCAAGGCGAACCTCTCCAACTATGTGTAGTTCATGACGAAGTAAAAGGTCATAGTTCCGATGTATACTACCGCCCAGAGTATTCTCAAGTGGCAGTACTGCCCTATCAACTATCCAGTTTTCAACAGCCTGATAAAGGACCAGAAGACATTCAAATTGCAACACATTCATTTGCTTGTGCCACAAAGACCTTGGTATATGTATTCCAATATGCCATGGAATAATTATATATATATATATGTACTTCTCTGATCTACCCCTGTCTGGAAAGGTCAGTTTAAAATATCTTGCTAATACGATAATCTCTCCAGTTCCCTAAGGGATGTCATTTTGAGCATATGGAGTCCACTTACGAAACTTCGACTACCAATATTTTTTAAACTATTTAAATTAGATACTTCAAAATCATAAGCATAAATTTGCCTCGACAGGGGCTTTCATGGTATATAATTTTGTTGGGGTACATACACTGCAGTAGAAATGAATAAACAAATGATGAGCATGCTGTCTCGGAAAAAGGAACGATTATGGACAGATGATATGTGCCAGTGATAGGTTCTTTCGGCAAACTAGTATTTCTTTGTGCAATACTGGCATACTGTATCAAATAAACTAACATGGAGCATGCCCAGCTCTGTGCTTAAACTCCAAATCCTCAAACAAATTTCATGCAACAAACATTTAACCTTTTCTGATTCAATATCCATCATCTTGAAACCGTGACATGAACCAAACAAAGTAAAACGTGTAACACACTGCATGCCAAACAGCATACAAACATACCTAAACAGGCCACAAAAAGGATCCTACAACGGTACCTGAAATGCAGTATCAAAGTGCTCGCAGGGCACGGTCTGGCAATGTGGATAGGCCTTCTTTGCCGCTGACTCGCTGTGCGCTCCTGGGAAGCCCTGAATAGTCACCAAACCAAACTCCCTTCAGATTTACAATGAAAAGAGCACATACACAGGCAGGGACATTGATATGCAATGAACTGAAACACCAAAGGCGCTTCGTCGAGCACCTGGTAGGCAACCTTGAGCCCCTCCCCGCTCGACTCCATTAGATCCGCACTAGTGAGAGGCCCTAATACCCAGCACAGTAACACGCATGCCATGCAAAAAGCACCAACTGATTAGTTAGTTTATCCGTTCCAAATTTAGTGTCGCTGATTTGGATAAAAGAACGACTCGAGATCGGCTAAAAAAGCGTGGCCGCTCGACTTACAAGGCAACCCATGTGGATCGCGAGACATAGGTGGAGGGCAGTCCGCGAGAGGCATAGGAGAGGCCCGGAGGCCATTGAGGTCGGCGGACCCTACGGCGTCCGCCACAGACGCCCCTGGTCGCGAGGCAGAAAGGAGGGGGGCTGAGTTGGTGTTGGTGGCGCTGGTGCGTTTAACGGGGCAGCACTGTAACGGGGAAGAAGACAACGAAGAGAAGGCGGCGGCGGCAGAGCGTGTTCGGGCGGGGAGGAAGGGGAGTCGAGAGGTAGTCATGGAGGCCATTGCCACCACGCTAGCAAGGAAGGACGGGAGATCTAATTTTAGGAAAAAAAATCCGTAGACACCGGCTGCAAAATCCATCCTGTGCATACCCTGTGTGAGATGACGTCACGTGTTCCACCTTGCCATCCGACGTTTCCCTCTCGTCCGCTCTTGTGGTCTGGCTCCCTCGGCTCGAGCGCCCCCTCTCGGCTCAAAGAAACAGGTCGCAGCCTCTCAAACTTCGGCTCGGCTGTACTGGGCGCACGATCCCCATCCCATCTGAACTACGAGTCAGCTTCAGCGTCGCCGCCGCTGTTGCCTCCGTCGTTCGCCGCCGACCGATCATCTTCTTCCGCCGTCATCTCCTTCATCCCCCGCCTGCTCCTCGTCCGGCATGGGATACAGGGCATGCGGCCGCCAGCCAGAAATCACATGTGGGTCTCCAATTCCCTTTCTTTTCTGCTCACCGCTGCTATCCTTTCCCCTGTCCATTGTTTTTCTTTGTTTCTAGTGTCAATCTATTTTGTTTTAGTGGACGTGGTGACCATTAACCTTTGATTAATCTCTGTTCAGTACCTTAGCTGTGAGCAATCTAGTGTCACTTGTCAAATTTTCATTGTTATTGTTTTCTAGGTGGCTTGCTGAAGTACGTGAATGTTATCTACTTGTTCTTCCGTAGAAATCAAATAGCTGATTGCAGTGGAGGATGCTACAGAAATGCTGATGTTTTCCTCAGGTAACTATTTTTTATCTCGTCTTCTGTTCCATCACCATTTTTCAATATGAGCGATGTCATGGATAGCACAACTTTTACTGTCTAACTTAACAAACTTGCTAATTCCATCTTTGCAGAAGAATTGGGAAATACTTCAGCATTGGAGGAAAGGAGACCAAGAGGAAACCATTGGGAAAATGGAACAGTTCCTGATTGCTTCCTATTCGACTACATTCACAAGGCGTGAGAACCAGAAATTAATTAAAAAATGGTATCTGTCGCCGGTTGAGTTCATGCTAATAAATGTTGATGTTGTGTTCTTCTATAAGCCACGGCGCATGGGCTATGGTGTGGCAGTATGAGATCACTTATGATCTGTTACAGGCAGCAGAAGGGGCTATGTTGATCAAGTGGAAAATTATGGAACTAGTTGAAGCTTTAGCTATAAGACATGCTCTGAGCTTTGCAGCACAAGCAAGTTTTCAGAAAATAGAAATAGCATCAGATTGCTTGTTGATCAACAGGATGATAGCGCAGAGCAAGATAGATTCCATGCTGACATCATAATTGATGATATCATATATAAAGCACAGAAATTTGTTTCGCGTAGCTTCTGTCATATGAATTTATTATAATGAAGGCTCATATCCGGGCAAAATCAGCCAAACATGATATAGGTTTCTGCTGGTATAACTAATTTCCTTAGATTATGAGGACCAATCTCTGTAACAAACATAATAGTATCTACGATGACATAGTGCTGCTATTTCCATTACAGAAAATAAAATTAGACTTGATTGCTCTCCTGACAATGTACAATGTATCTTTTGGGAAAAGAACAATCAACATTTGACATCTGAAAATTCTAAGGTGTAATGTGGTCCAATTATAAAGAAAATGATCAGAGATAATGAACTGTGGCAGCATCAATTAGAAAAATGTGAACGTTTATCTGATTTCGTGCAAAATATCTGCTTGTGTTATCTGATGTCTTCATAAATCTGTACTCGACCAGTATGTTTATGGGATCCAAGCCGGCTGCAGAACCACCATGGTCGTTCCTGTAGGCAACTGTGTCGGATTTCAGCATGGCTGCTCCCGTCCTTCTCGACGGTAGTGTCGCTTAAGACTGTGGCGAGCTCGCCTTCTGACACGATCTGACCATGGGAAGGAGAGACGGTGTGGGCGTGTGGTGTTTGGGTGGGAGGCGGACATTGCTGTGGTCGCCCGGACAGTGCTCCGGTCGCCCGGCCATGTAAGTCTCGATCGAATCGCCGGGGAGAGCATAAGGTAGAAAATTAGAAATCACGGATGCACATATGACTGGAAGCTATCGCAGCTGCATAACCGACGGGAGCCGGGATTGTATGAAGTTTTGGAGCCGAGCTTTCCTTTTCCCAGCCGATAGAAGCAACGAACGGAGCGGAGGAGCAGATGTCGTCAGATTTAGAGGTGGGACACGTGGGCACATCTGAGAGAGGGTATGCACCGAATAGACTTTGCAGTGTCCACGGAATTTTTGATTTCTTTTTTCCATATTTAGGTTTTTTTTTCTTTCCCTTTTCTTTACTATTTTCTTTTCTTTCTGGGAGATGCTACCAATCAACCGACTGCCCCCTCCTCTCGCGCAAATCTCTTCGGCAGCATCCTCGCCTTGTATCAACCGTCGCAGGAAAAACTCATCTCCACGCTATAGCTTCCATGCTGCCGGCGAGATCCATGGGTCACAACTCACAACACCATGACGCTGCACTGCACCTCCCGCCACCGGCGAGGTCCGCCGGTCGCAGCACCACGTACTGCACTGCAGCTCCGCCGCACCGCCAATGAAGGCAGTCCCAACACAATGAACGATGCACTACAGCTCCTCCTCTCCCCTCACCGGCTCGGTCCGTCGGTCGCAGCACCACGTGTTGCATTGCAGCTCCGTCATGCCGCCGATGAGTCGGTCGCATCATCATGAACGCTGCACTGCAGCTCAATTGCAGCACCGGTGGCCCTCCGACGAAGCTCCAATACAGCACTGGAGGGCCCCGACAGAGCTCCATCGCAGCACCGGCCATCCCGCGGGGAAGCTGCACTGGACGGCCCGACAGAGCTCCATCGCAGCCGGCAGCCCTCCGACGAAGCTCTAATGCAACACTGGACTGCCCCGGCGGAGCTCAATGGCAACACCGGCGGTCCTCCGACGAAGCTTCAATGCAGCAATGGACGGCCCCAGCGGAGCTCCATCGCAGCAGCACTGGCCGTCCCTCGGCGAAGCTCCATTGTAGCACTAGACTTCCCCTGCAAAGTTCCATCGTAGCACCAGTGGCACGCCGCACCGGCGCGTCGCGCGCGATGCATGAAAGCATCCCTGTACGCCGACAAGATCCACGGGTAGCACCACCCCTTGTGTTGAACTGCAGCTCCCTCCCGAGGCGCGCGCTGCATGGAAGCATCCCCTGACGCCAGCGAGAACCAATCACTCCTCTGCAACGCCGGTGGCTGCACCAACGTGCTTGGCAACATCGACTGTAGCAGCGGCCGACGGCATCAACGGTGCTCGGCAACACCGACCACAGCGACGGGCGCCACGGATGCTGCAAGACGATGCGCTTGCGGCGGGTCGACGGTTGCTGGGGTGTAGCAGGTTCACCGCTGGGTTGGTGCTCGCTGCCTGTGGCTTCTCCGGCGAGGAGATAAGGTAGACGGTGGGTGTGTGGGCCTAGATGGACGCCCAACGCCGCACGATGAGCCTTGATCGGCTCGCGAGGCAGCTTGCATCAGCCAGAAATCAGTCGGCTAATTTTAAACGTTTTCCTTTCTTTATTTATCATTATTTATGTGTTTGCATAGTTATTTTCCTAGTGTGTGTTTGTGTAATTTTTTCTGTTTGTTTCTGCGTGTGCGTGCGGTGAAACTTCTTTTTTTTGACACACAGTATATACGTAAACGCTCGTATAAATATGCATATGCTCACCTCTATAAACGCACACACGCATAATCTATCCCTATGAGCACCTCCGAGAGACTGAGCCGACATATCATCTTGAGATTTTACGAAGTCATCGTAGGTGCCTCGTAGTCGACGGAACGCCTCCTCTCACTGAACACGTACACCGAAAATCCTGAAACAAATCCAGAATAAATTCGAACACCAGGACTTGAACCCTGGTGGGCTGGGGATACCCTAACCATCCAACCACAAGTTGGTTCGCCGTGCGGGTGAGATTAGAGAACCAGTGTCATAACAACGAGACATCCGCTTTTCTTTCTTTCCGCTCAAAGAAACAAAATGCGATCTCGCTGCCAGAAGTCTCCCCCGTCGTTGCCCTCAGGCGGCTCCTCTACGTCGGCGACCTCGGTCGTGTGGGGTGGAGAGTCATCGGATCCACGCGTGTGGATCGTTTTTTTACTTTCGTAGTTTAGTTTTGTAGGCTGTTCATTTTCTTGACTTCGGCGGCGGTGATGACGGTGTTGAAGAAAGTTTCTTTAGGTCCTACTCCGACGAGACGATCGGTCCTATGGTTGGGGATGAATTTGAAAATCAGTTTGTTCAAGCAAGGATGGCGTGGCGTCGGCAACATCCTCGTGGTGGATTTTTGTCCTCGGGCTCCGCCGTTGCGACAATGTTTGCTCTAGCGCCTGCTCGAAGCTTGGGAGGTAGTCCAGGAGTGGATGCAGATTGTGGTCTACATTGACGACATTTGGATGAGGCTGTATCATGTGTTGGGTTCGTGATTCGTCGATGGTAGGTGTGGTTTTCTCCTTCGACGTCTTAGTCGTGTGGGGTGTAAGATCTGAGTTTGATAACGTGTCCGGTGTGTTGCCCCGATATGATTCGTTCAATGGTAATGATTTGGCCTTTAGTGAGCCACCTTGAAGGTCCCTAAAACTACATATCAGCGATGGAGCCATTTCGAGTCCGGGTGTGAAGGTGATCCGTCATTTTTCTTTTCTTTGATAGCTGTTGTGGTGGTTCCAGAGGCAGGGTCGGGCGTTGTTATCAAGTTCAGAGGATTCTTCGGTATTGATTGTAATTTTACTTCTTGGTTGTTGTTTCTTTGTGCAAAGACTAGTGTTCTGATGTTTTTTCAGTTTTGCTAGTGTTCTATTGAATTTTTAGTTTTATCAGATGAGTTTGTACGTGGCTTTTATTATAATCCTTATGATATAAATAAGACACGTATTATCATGCAAACAAAAAGAGAGGCGGTACCATTGACATGGGATGCAATTCATTTTCCACGTGTCGACACACAATGTTTTTTGATAATATTTTTTTGTTTGAACACTAGGTATAATTTGGATGTATGCATGAACGTACTATGCAATTCGTGGGCAAATTATATTGTTGTTTGCAAACTATAATACTATATAGTTGTTTTTTACATTGTAAAACAATGTAAGTTATATGCAATATGCTTGAAAGTTTTCTAACATAACTTGTTTTAATATCATTTGTCTTTATTTCTTTCTTATTTCAAGCTAATACCGGTGCCCTTAGGGTATCTCCAAGGCAGACCCGCAAACCTCCCGCAATGATTTGGACCGCGCGTTCCGGACCGTGAAAACCATCCAATGCAGTTCTGTATCGGTCCGCTGGGCAGTCCGGACGCGATTTCTCCCGCAAACCGGAGAAAAACATGGGGGAGGTTTGCGGGAGTCCGAACCGCTACTTCGCCCGATTCTGACCGCCCTTGCCCGCCAAAAACCCCTCCCCCTCCCGCACGAAATGGTCAGCACCGCTCCACAATGTCAGTGCCCGCATTCATGCCCGGCTAGAGCGGCCACAACCGCTCACTAGCGCCGGCATTGAAGCAATGCGCCGGCCAAGAGAGCGCCACCTACGTCGCTTCCCGGTGCAGGCGATTACTGCACGTTCAAACGACACAACGATCGCATGTTCGTCCGTCTGCCGCCCACATTGCTGGCACACGGTTGTCAAGGCGTCTCCTCCGGCTCCACCCGTCCGTCCATAAGCCGCCCACCATTGCTATATAAATCGCTGCCCGGGCCAAAGCCGCACTTATCAGCCTCCAATCCCTCTCCCACGATGGATTCTTCCCCCGCCAAAGCTCTTTGGGACGGTCTCACACCAGAGCAGAAGAAGGAGATGGCCGACACTGCTGCCCGCTGGCGGGCCGGCAGGCAGCCGGAGGACATTGACGTCCCAATGAAGGACGCAGCCGACGACGACCCGGTGCTACCCTCGTCTTCCTCCTTTGTTGCACCACCCTCCTCCTCTATCGTGCCTTCCACGCCGGTGCACTGCACCATGACCATCGGCGAGGCCCGTGCCCATTACATGGACATGGTACGGGAGGAGCAGTTCCGGGAGGCGCATGCCGACGCCGCCTACAACCAAGACCTCCTCCAGGAGCACCTGCAGGCGGAGGACCAGCTCGTCGTCGGCAGGGCAGTCGCACCTGACACGGACCTGGCGAAGCAGGAGGCGCTCCTGGAGTCCTTTCGCTCCGCACGCGAGATTTGCCTCGCGTGCTAGAGGTACAAGCAGCGGGTGGTAGAGGTGGCGGCCGCGACCAAGAACAATGACGATGAGGAGGGCGTGCCGCTGTTCGGCGACATCGATGACGAGGAGGAGGACAACACTGAGGCCGCGTCCAATGAAGCCAGCGTATCCGCGAGCGCCGCCGGCAGCGACGAAGAGTAGTGCACAGGAGGTCGCCGCCGCTTAGGTCCTAGGAAGGCCACCGCTCCTCCCCTCTCGGCGATGCCAAGCTTGGTGGGCTAAACATCAGTGGCCAATTAGTCGCTTGGCGGCGACGTGGAGGCGAACATCTGCGCTAGCCGGGTCTCCAAAGGAGGAGGTTACGAATGCGGAGCTAGAGAGCGCCGAGGCGAAGCTGGAGAAGACGAAGCTTCAGTTCTCGGGGTTCATGACCAGACACAGGGAACGGGCGCCAGCGACGATTTCGATTAGGTATTAATTATACCTCTAGAGCTGGACTGATATAAATGTAATGAAACCCGTCGTGTTTATATGAAGTCCGTCGTGTTTGCATGAAATCCGGCCATGTTTGCACGAATTTTGTTCGGTTGGTTTGAGTTGTTGTCAAAACGTATGCGACTACGGTTGGATGGCGTCCTCCCGCATCTGTGTCCGTGGACTGGCCCCCCTGTCCGCGGATGGATGCGGGAGGAATTTTGCGTGTTGCCGTTGGAAATGCCCTTAAACGATCCTAGCCGGACGACTGTCCAGGAACCGCGTCAATCGTGTGCAAGGTGATGACCCACAAGTATAGGGGATCTATCCTAGTCCTTTCGATAAGTAAGAGTNNNNAACCCAATGAGGAGCAGAAGGAAAAGACAAGCGGTTTT
>CBMN010045919.1:0-13488 GCA_000582825.1 Hordeum pubiflorum
TGTTGTGATATCTTCCCGTGAGTTCCTAACCTTGGTCGTACGCATTTGCGTGTATGATTAGCGTACGATCAAAACGGGGGCGTCACAACTAGCATGCCTCTCAATGGGCATGTTGACTCTAAGAGACACACCGCTCTATAAACAAATTTGACAACAATACAACAAGTATCAGTGCCAACGATGAGTACACCAACCACTAGATGGAATTAACAGGGTTCAAAGAAGAATACGCTGACCAGGGATGTTCTCTTCTCTTGGAAACTCGCCTCTGCCTCCTGGTCAAATTGCAATTTTTCAAATTGCTTCAGGAATAGGTGCATTGGGCACCCCAGTGGCACGTACCCCTTCAACATGTGGTTGGCACTCTCACTCCATTGAGTGCTTGTCATCCTAGCACAGAACACCCCTCTGAAGTACGGCTTTGCCCACTCATGCCGAACCTCGTATAACTGCGTCAAGAACGAATGTTTTTGCAAAGAGTACTTCTCCAACATCTGCTTCCACCCCTCTTCGAACTCTTCCTCTATGATCATGTGGTGGACAAGTTTGTGAAACTCTAGCTTAAAGTCACTGTTCTTGCTCCATAGTACACCCATAAACTCTTTCGCTTTCTTCAAAACACGCCATTTGCACCAACGGTGGACTGTATGGGGTAGTTCTGCTTCAATCGCCAGTTCCATAGAGCGCGCCTGGTCTGATATCGTATTACAATTGGGAAAAAAGAAACAGTAGATGAAATAGCATACAACGAAATCACGGAAACACAAGATGAACAAAAAAAAGGAAATTCGAGGTCAGATCGGGGCACACACCTGTAAGTATTGTCTGCGGGTGCTTCCCACCAACCATGCGGACAAACACTCGAAAATTGACTTGAAAGTTTCTTCCTTCTCATCTCTCATCATGGCTCCGTCAAAAATAATGCTTTGGAAATGGTTGTTGACGCCGACAAAAAGCCCAAACGGCATGTCGTACAGGTTAGTCCTGTACGTCGTATCAAATGTGATTGCATCTCCAAAACATCTGTACTGTTTGCAACCTCTACTAGTCACCCACATTAATGTTTTTATCCGGCCCTCTTCGTCGACCTGCACCATATAGTTGAAGTCGGGATCGTTAGCTTTCATCTCCGCCAGTATGTTCATTGTCTTCACCGCGTCGAAGTCCGTTTGCTCTTTGTTTAGCTTCCTGCAAAGTGTCTTCAACGCTCCTTTGGTGAATGGCACATTCCCCGCGACCCCAAAGAAACTGCCAACAATGCTGAAAACCTTCCCAAGCCCAACATTTATCCCTTAACTGGTTCACAAGATCCTTGGTGTACTGGTCGATATGCATGTGGGACTTCCAATGCATTTCTGCCCGCATGTCACAGCTAACGGGTGATTGTGCCCTACCTTGTGATCCGATATGTACCAAGCAACATCTTTTGACCTCAACAACATAATAGCACTGCAACCACACCTCGGCGACCGGTTGTTCTCCTTCAGAGGGGTGCCCTGGAAAAACACATTTTAAAATGCTTGTCAGTTCCATGTTATTTTTCTAGTCTCATTCTCATCACCGATTGCGCGATCATCAGATTGCAAAAAGCGTTTTCTCAGGTACTTACCGCACATGTGCACGCAATCTCTTGCATGCATCTCGTTCGGTTCACATTCAACCGGCTTTTTGCGAGCCGTATACCGAACCCAGTTCCCCACGAGTACATGTTGTAGAACTCGTAAGCCTCATCCAATGAGTCAAAAGTTGTGACAATTTTTGGATTGACGACATGTCCGTCGCCTTTCTCCGCATACGCACGAACAAACAATTCAAGTGTTGTCTTCCTGTCATGATTCATCTCCCTCTCATCAGGTGCTCTCCAAGCCTAACTCTGTAGTAGTGTCTCACAGAAAAAGCAAATATCAGATGAAGATTGTAAGGTATTTTACCACATCAAGGATATTGTAAAACAAAACAACACTCGCACCACACACACGGTGTCCAATAAACTAACATCGAACAAGCTTGTCGCCACTCTCCAAACTATCCCGTGATCATTAAATTAAGTTTTATAAGATACATGCCGAATCAAGGGAAAACCCAACTGTCCCTCACTTAAGGTCAACCCATCATTCTAAACATTTCCTTTTGTCATCATTAGAACGATCAGGAAAATGTACACCTGGCAGGCCTAGTTCGGGAGCACAACGCTAATCCAAGACATGCCCACGTCACATTTTTCTTGGCTACACCCTAAACCTATGAACAAATAATTCTAATTGGTAACACCACCAACACCATAGAAAGACTCGTATCATATTCAACAAAATAAAAACCCCTGCTTGAAAAAAAATGTACCAAAACAGATCCAAATCACGTTCCTTCCTTAAAACAGAACACCAAGCTTATTAACGTCAAGTTTTGGCCACCCCAGCCAACATAATGAGACACTATAACCATTTTTTTGCCATAATGATAACATGGCCATTTGACATCATTTGGCATCATTTTTTTGCTAGTTAGGCTTGGAGAGCACCTAATATTTGCTTACACCATTTGACATCATTTTTTTGCCATAATGATAACATGGCCAAATCCAACTCTTTTTGACACTATAACCAACGAATTTCATGTTCAACATCGATAGTTTCCGCCCACACAGAACAACATGAACAGGACGCAACAACTACCCCCAAAAAATGGCTAGCATGAGCAGCTGCAAACTAATATTGGGGGAAATAAAACTAACCTCCGTGTCCAGCCGCTCGTATCTTCAGAGCACACCTCGCCCCTCGGCCCGCCTCTCGTGTGCTGTGCATCGACGTCCTTGTCAATCTCTTGAACTGGGGCACTCATGGAATCCTCGGATTCAACTGGGAACACCAACCCATTCCACCCCGCCAACACGGCACCCCCATGGCACAATCAAATCTGGCCCCATGAGCAAAGAAGTTTCCAATCCAACGCCGTCGAATCTACAAGCAATGGATGGGAGAAGGGAACCAACGCAGCAAAATCAACATACCCGTAGAGCTCGAGGCCGTCGGTGGACATCTCGCCGGTCCACAATCGCCGGCGCGGTCCCCGTGTGTGGAAGAGGAGAGCGGCCGCCGAGTTGAGCGCCTGCGGAGGAGAATGGGGAACCACGAGCCAAATCCTGTCCCGCGGCTCTATCTGCTCCACAAAGTTATCGAGGCCCACCTGACCTGTGCTGTTTCGAATCACATAATCATGTCCCCAAAAAAGGTGCAGGCCAAGTCGCACTTCGCAAAGTGACTACTCCCGAATCCCAAAGCCTACACAGACACACTGGATTCAGGCCTGCGTGTAGCCCGGCCATCAAAGGCCCTCACCCGTGAGTTCACACTCTAAAGTATGTCTATATACATCCGTATATAGTTTACAGTGAAATCTATAAAAAAAAACGTCTTACATTATGGGACGGAGGGAGTACAAAATACTAGCAGGTTATCGCATGTGATTACCAGTTGTTGCGGTGACACACAAATGAGACTACGAGAGCATCCAGCCTCTATCCGTGCTCGCCAAGGTTTTCCCATTTTTCCATCCATCCAGTAAGGAAAAGTTTTTCTTTTTTCCTTTTCTGCTCCTGTCTCAACCCCTTACGGAAACCCTACCGCGCGCACCCTCCTCTCGGCTCCCAGTCTCCCACCCTCTGGCGTTCGGCGGCGGCGGTTGAACGGCGGCCTGCACTGTCGGATCTGCAGGTGGGGCTCCATTCCTCTCCTTTTCCCTGCGCTTGACGCCCTCGCTCCTCTCTCCATCTGGCAGCGGCGGCGCCTAATCGTCTTTTATCCAAAACTGAATTTGGCTGCTGTGATGTGCGTTGCCTGTGTAGTTTTCTGAAGAATTTCGTCTGTCCGCTCTTGGTACAGAGCGATCTGAGAATGGCCTGGGGTCAGGGTGCTAGAAGGCCCATACTAGGGCTTCTGTCTCGCGCTCAACGACAAGCTGCTCGAGGGTATACTTCTGCGACGTTCGAAACTCATCTGTCGAGCAATCATTTTGCACAAAATGGCGTGATTCGTAGCAGATTTAGCTCTGAGGTGCCTGCTTCGGAGCAAATGAATCTTATTAAACAACTACGAGAAAGAACCTGTGCTCCGATCAAAGATGTCAAGGCTTCGCTAGTTACTTGCAACTGGGATATAGGTTAGCTCTTCTTTCTTCTTGCTTTAGCGCAGCTTTGTTGACAAATATGCTTATTCCCTCTATTCTTATCTTAGTTTGTTGATTTCTTTCAGAGGATGCACAGAAGGATCTAAGGAAAAGAGGGGTGATATCTGCTGCCAAAAAGTCGTCAAGGACTGCTGCTGAAGGTTTGCTAGCTATGGCGCAAGATGAGAAAAGGGCTGTTGTGGTTGAGCTGAACTGCGAGACCGACTTTGTGGCAAGAAATGATGTCTTCCAGTATCTGGTCGGTATCACCCTTGGCAACATGTTTTGTATTTTAACTTATAATTATGCTGAACCGTCTTAGTGTGGCAGAGGCAAGGTCCTTTTAGGTCCATATCCTCAACATAAGTATATGGAATTAGAAAATGATTTGCTAGTTGTCATAAGTATAAGTCATTTCTTCATGAATCAAAGAGTATCAGTTTAATTTTGGAAAAAGATGGCAAGACAGTAGATTTTAAGATTGTAGGTGATTGATTTTTAAATCGGCAGTCCATTGTCTTTTGGATGGTAGAAAATCAAGCCCACATGGTATGGATTGGCAGCTGATTGTTAGAAAATCGGGCCCACGTGTCTTGTCCATAAGGGGGAGTTGGACGATGTACCAGCACCACCAACTCCCCTTTAATAGCAAATGTTGTATTAGACCTTATGTTATATCAAACATGAATAAGAATTTTCAACCATGGATAATCAGCTTTCTAGTTTTTGTCTGATAAACTTCAAACTTCAAACTCTGTTATAATTGCATTCTTGAAGTACTCTGTTCATGTCATTTTACATTCTAGGATACTAGGATACTAATAAATTCTGATATCATATTGATTATCTGTGCTCTCACACGAGTTCAATGAAATAACTTTTCTTTTCAAATTTCATTTGCCATGCAGGCTTCATCCTTGGCGAAGATGGCTTTGTCAGCACATGCTCCTGGCAAATTGGTTTTCCCTTTTGCTCCTGCATATTTGGAGGTGTGTAATTACCTGTTGGTTAATTTATTGAACAACCATTGTTTTTATCATCTTCCCAGCTGAGCAGTTCCAGTACATGACATATTGCATCATTGCTTATATCTACCATTCTACCAATGATATCTGTAGACTTGCCATTACGAACTCCAAATTATTGGATTTTAATTAGACGGTAGTTCCATATTGATTTATATTCCATTTAAACTGTCTTTGTGATCAAATTTGTTTATAGTGTTATGTTGCGACCTAATACGATCTAAGCCTTGTGGGCATCAGCTTTTCATCATGTATGGAGTCGGTTTGGTGAATTGCTAGAGGCACTAAAATATCCTTGATCAGGAAATGGAGATTGTGTTATGGTGTTATGCTGTGACCTAATATCACTGAAATTTTGTAGATATTGACGAGTTGATATGATAAACTTGACATGGCATCTACTGATGCAACAACAACAATGATAACAACAACAAAGCCTTTAGTCCCAAACAAGTTGGGGTAGGCTAGAGCTGAAACCCATAAGATCTCGTGACCAACTCATGGTTCTGGCACATGGATAGCTAGCTTCCACGCACCCCTGAAGCAACATGAGTGAAAAAATTGATCGTAGTATAAATTAAGGGGTTTGCAACACGAACAGAAGTTCTTGTAATGAAGGTGAATTAGCACTGCAAGTGAGAATATTTATGTTCTGCGCTGTTGACTTCGTGGATATATGCTGAGACTAGTTTGTCGTTTATTTGATTTGTGATTGGTGAGGAATGGCATGGATGAATGGGTGGTAATGCTTTTGAGGGTCATCATATTCAATTATACACGCAATGATTGGTGACAAGCATCAAGCATCTGAAATGCAATGAAATTACTTCAGGGTTTTTTGGTTGGATTTTCTGTTTTGCTTCTGTTACATTACTTTTGGAACAATTAAGTACCTGTTTCTCAGTTGTAGTGCCTTGCATTGCCTGCGTCTATTTAGCAAGGTGGATAGGGAATTTTATCTTGCTAAATTTTTAGCCTAATAATGTCTGATGGTCTATATAAATTGAAGTGTCTGCAATACAGCCGAGCTTATTATATGTTTATCCTCTTGTTGTTCTGTTGTTTTCATGCGTGAGAAATGACTACATTGCTCCTAATCGTTGCAGGACATGACTATTAATCTAGACCATCCTAAACTCAGTGGTGAAACAACTGTTCGAAATGCTGTTACAGAAGTTGCTGCCATGGTTGGGGAGAATGTAAAACTCAGAAGAGGTTTCATGTTGTCCACGACTGCACATGGTGTCGCTTCATCTTATCTGCATACCTGTCCTCAGCCAGGTGCACAGACGATGTTATTTCAGTTTCTCAAGTTTTATCAAGACTATATGCCCGTCATTCTTCAGATTTTTGTTCCTTCATTAGCTAATTTTGATTATAAACGCTGCGAACAATAGTTTTCAACCAGAGCATGCTCGTCTCCTATTTATTTTTATCACCGTTTCATCCTTTGTAGGCAACCGGATATCATACAGTGTATTTTTACTCCACCTTCTCAATTTTATTACAATCTATTGTATTGGTAGCAGGAGACAAGTCTTAATTTACTTTTGCAAAACTGTTGGCAGAAACATAGCCGTGCAGCCATACTATAGATAAATTACAATTTCAACTACTCCTGAATTTTGTACTAGCAGTACACCATTAATAAAATGACACAATTGACAACAACAACAGCAACAACAACAATAAAGCCTTTTAGTCCCAAACAAATTGGGTCAGGCTAGAGTTGAAACCGATAAGATCTAGAAACCAACTCATGGTTCTGGCACGTGGATAGCTAACTTCCGCGCACCCTTGCCCATGGCTAATTGTTTGGTGACGTTCCAGTCCTTCCGATCTCTCGTAACAGATTCCTCCCATGCTAAGTTTGGTCTACGCCGACCTCTCTTGACATTATCAGCGCGCTTTAACCGTCCGCTGTGCACTGGTGCTTCTGGAGGCCTGCATTGTATGTGTCCAAACCATCTCAAAGGATGTTGGGCAAGCTTCTCTTTGATCGGCGCTACCCCAACTCTCTCACTTATATCCTCATTCCAGACCGATCCTTTCTTGTGTGGCCACATATCCATCCCAACATGCGCATCTTTGTTACACCTAACTGTTGGACATGTCGCCTTTTAGTTGGCCAACATTCATCGCCATACAACATTGCATGTTGAATCACCGTCCTATAAAACCCGCCCTTTAGCTTTTGTGGCACTCTCGAGAAGCTTGGCGCCACTTCATCCATCCAACTATGTTTTGATGGCTCACATCTTCATCGATATCACCGTACTTCTATACATTGACCCAAAATATTGAAAGGTGTCCTTCTAAGGTAACACATGTCCACCAAGGCTAACCTCCTCATGCTGAAACCGCATCTCATGTACTCAGGTTTTGTTCTACTAAGCCAAACCTTTCGTTTCCAAGGCCTGTCTCCACAACTCTAACTTTCTATTAACCCCTGTCAGACTATCATCGACTAGCACCACATCATCTGCACAGAGCAAACAGCATGAGATACCTCCTTGTATATCCCTTCCGACCTTATCCATCACCAAAGCAAAAAGATAAGGGCTCAAAGTAGACCTGTTCATGGACAACCCGACCCGGAGGCCCGAACCCGAAGCCCGAATGTCGGGCCAGGTTCGGGCTCAACTTTCTCGCCCGAAGCCCGGCCCGAAAGCCCGAATAAAACCCGAAATGCACATATATACATTTTTTATTTAAAATATAGGTATAATTAATATAATATCCTGAATATGATTAAATTAATAAAAAAATGGCACTGTACATGTGTTTCGGGCCGGGCCGGGCTCGGGCTTAGGATTTTTGCTTCGGGCTTTGTCAAGCCCGGCCCGAACCCGACCCGGCCCGGCAAATGATCAGGTTTAGCTCAAAGCTGACCCTTGGTGTACTCCTATTTTAATCGGTAAGTCATCAGTGTTGTCATTTGTTTGAACACTTCTCACAACATTAACATACATGTCCTTGATGAGGGTAATGTACTTTGTTAGGACTTTGTGTTTCTCCAAGGCCCACCACATGACATTTTGTGGTATCTTACTGTAGGCCCTTCCAAGTCAATGAACACCATATGTACTCCTTCTTTTGCCCCCTGTATCTCTCCATAAGTTGTCGTAGCAAGAAAATGGCTTCCATGGTTGACCTCCCAGGCATGAAACCAAACTGTTTTTGGGTCACGCTTGACATTTTTCTTAAGTGGTGCTAAATGACTCTCTTGCATAGCTTCATTGTATGGCTCATCAGCTTAATTCCACAGTACGTCCTTGTGCTTGAAGATTGTTACTAATATACTCCGCCTCCATTCTTTGGGAATCTTGTTTGCCCAGAAAATGAGGTTGAAAAGCTTAGTTAGCCATACTATAGCTATGTCTCTCGGGCCTCCCCACACCTCAATGAGGATACAATCAGGTCTCCTTTTATCCTTTTAAAGCCTCCATGACCTCAAGCCTCCTGGATTTGTCGCACAAAACGCCTGTTGGTATCATCAAAGGAGTCGTCCAATTCAATGGTAGAGCTCTCATCCTCTCTATTGAAGAGCTCGTCGAAGTACTCTCGCCATCTATGCTTGATCTCGTCATCCTTCACTAGAAATCGATCTGCTTCGTCCTTGGTGCATTTGACTTGGTTGACATCCCTTGTCTTCCTCACTCGGACCTTGGCAATCTTCTATATGTCCCGTTCGCCTTACATTGTGTTTAAACGTTGGTAGAGGTCCTCGTACGCCCGACCCTTGTTTCACTCACTACTCGCTTTGCGGTCTTCTTTGCCACCTTGTATTTCTCTATGTTGTCTGCACTCCTGTCCAGGTGTAGGCGTCTGAAACAGTCTTTCTTCTCCTTAATAGCTTTCTGGACCTCATCGTTTCACCACCAGTCATCTTTAGCTTCGCTTCTACTTCCCCTGGTCACCCCAAAGTCCGCTAAAGTCACCTTACGAATGCAAGTCGCCATCTTCATGCGCAACTCGCCCTTCTTAATAATTCTCCCCTTGAAAGACTGAGCTGCCTCCCCCTTGAGCTTCTGCCACTTTGTCCTAGCAACTTTGGCGCGCTTATCCCGCTTGCTACGAATCCGGAAGCAGAAGCCAGCCACCACAAGCTTATGTTGAGGGACAACACTTTCTCCAGGCATCACCTTACAATCTAGGCAAGCATGCTTGTCTTCTCTTCTCTTCTCAAGAGGACGAAATCAATCTGGCTTGTGTTAGCTACGATCATTTTGTAGGCTAGATCTAAGACATCCTCTCCTTGATTCCTGCTGCCATTGCCAAAGTCCCCATGCATCCCTTCAAAACCAGTGTTAGATGTACTCACGTGGCCATTGAGGTCTCCTCCTATGAAGAGCTTCTCACCAATGGGTACACTCTTAGCCATGTCCTCCAGGCCTTCCCAAAACCCCCTCTTGATGCTCCCATTGTGGCCTACTTACAAGGCATACACGCCATTAACATTGAGAACTAAGTCCCCAACGACCAGGTTGACCAGGATAATCTGAACCCCTTGCCTCTTGACGTCAACCGCTCCGTACTTGAGGCTCTTGTTGATATGGATGCCTACTCCATTTCTGTTTTTAGTTGCGCTGTGTACCCCAACTTGAAGCCGATATCCTCCACCTCCGCCTTCTGTCCCTTCCATTTGGTTTCTTGGACGCATAGGATATCAACACTGCTGTACACCTAAGCGAATCCTACTAGGCTTGGCTAGCTTCCTTACCCTACGCATTCGTCGAGTCAAATGCGAAGACCCTTGCTCATTTTTCACTACACCCTTGGCGTCCATGTAGGGCGCCACTAAGGGTGCGATGACCCGATCCTTGCTCACTTATGACCGTATCCAGATCAAGATACGGTGCGCCACCAAGGGGGTGACGGCCCGGCCCTTGCCCATTTAACACCACACCGGGATTCCGATATGGCGCGTTGCTAAGAGGGTTCTACCGAAACGATGTTCTTCTCGGTTTCATCTCTATAAGAGTGGCTGAGTTTTGACGTTGGCTCGCCAAGCCTATCATAACTCTCCTCCTTTACCCGGGCTTGGGACGGGCTATGTTGAGACAACATAGGCGATGTTAAAATGACACAATTGACACTTAACCTAAAACTGGGAAGCCTTGTTTCTGTACTCCTGATATAAGTTAACGTGTTAGATTAATCCTACTAATAATCTCTTTCCTAAGATGGCCAAACTTAGTGTTATGAATTTGTTCCTGTCATCACTCATTTTTTCATTTTCTCCTTGCTTTGGATAAACGGCACATTTGCTGGTTCACTTAATTGGTGCATTTCCTTGCTTCAGGTTTGGGCCGCATTGCTGGATTGATCACATTAGAAGCAGAAGATAGCAGTGCTTCCCTTGATGCTCTCAAGAGAGTTGGGTCGTCTATCGCAATGCATATTGTTGCAGCAAAACCATTATTCTTATCAAAAGAACTGGTTTCTGCTGCAGCTGTGGAAAATGAACGTGACGTGCTCCGAACTCAGGTAACCTTATTCTGACATTGCCTAGAATGATTTACAGTCATATACTCATGTGGCTGAGTAGTTGACATCCATCCACTATTATACAAGAAATGGACATGCACTTGTGTTCTGAATGTGTCTATCACATGCCATTGCCGGTTCTTAGGTTTTCTACCATCTTGACAGAACAAACCAAACAATTTTACAAAGTAGGGAACGACTAAGGATAAGCAGATGCATGCATCGCCGTAAGATTTTGGATTAAAAGAAAGAAGAAACATGTGTGTTGCTGAGATGAGAAAGATCACGTAACGGGAAGCAGCCTCATCATATCATAATATGGTGATTTTTGGATTAGTAATATCAGGACAGCTGTTTGGTTTAGTTTTAGAGGTGCGCAGCATTTACACTGCTTATTTCCATGAGTTGAATAAAAATATGTTTTATGACATGGATCCTTAATGTGAGGGTGAGCTGTGCATGCCAAGTTCCTTCAGAAATGACATGGCATACTGTTTTGTAACATGTTAGGCCGAGAGTTCGGGTAAATCCCAAATGGCCATAGAGAAAATGGTGGAAGGCCGACTGAGGAAGTATTTTGAAGATGTTGTGCTTTTGGAGCAAAAATACGTTGTTAATGATAGCACAAACATTAAGGTAAGTTGGCAAACCTTTTCCTTTGATGTTTTATGGCTGTGAATTCTGATCTCTAATAGCTTTGCTTGTTGGTATCATTCTTTTTAGACTCTGCTGAATGATTTGTCAAAGGAGGTTGGTTCTAAAGTAACAATTGGCAATTTTATCAGAATGGAAGTTGGAGAAGGAATTGAGAGGTACAGTGTGTGTGAACTGACATCTCTAACAGCTAGTTTTTTTATAGGCTTGGTTGTTGGGTTCTGTAGCGTTTTTGCTCGATCAATCTCTTTTGTTATGCATACTGACCTCAGTGCCATTAACAGTATACAGAATACATTAATTGATGGTCTATCATCCATCCAAAACAAAACTAGATTCAATTTTCTTCAGGTGGCGTTTTTATGGAAATGGGAAATACAGCTCGTTTCTTACTAATTCTCGCACTTGAGTCTGTTTTGACACAACTCATCCTCATTCTTCATCGCATTTTGTTTGTTTATTTATTTAACCAGTTACTAACCACAGTTTTTGTGTCAGCAGACCCGGGGAAACAGCTAGACCAGAAGCCATGGCTTGTGCTGCGGAAATTGCGAGCTGAGATGATCAAATGTGATGGTTCTTTTCTCCTGAGAATTTATACGGGTTCTTGTCTTCTCTCGAAGGGGATGTTTTTTCTGCAAATGTATAAGTGCCCATCAATCAATTTGCTAGATGTTGGCAAACAGAGTTGAAAAGGAACATCGTAGTAAATTGAATCAAACTGAATAATGTTCAACTGAAACGAAAGGCCACGCGTGCTGAGACCTGCAAGGCTGCCAATGCTGAGGTCTGCTTGCTATTCGTCTGATTGAACTCTGCGGTGCAATCGAAATAAAGATTGCAATAGTTCAAAGATAATTTTGTGCATGCTGTCTCCGACATATTATACCTTTTGATCTTGTGTTTGTTGGATATGCGTATTTGACACCAACAGTTGCCATGTACTCCCTCTATACCTAAATACTTGTAGTTGGGAAGAGTTAGACTAGTTCTCCCCAACTACAAGTATTTAGGTGCAGAGGGAGTATGACTGGACCATCGCCTTGCTTTTGCTGCGTGTCATGTTCCTCTCTGGTTTCCTTGTCTGTAGAGAAACGGTGTCCGTGTCAACCAAAGTGTTTTGCCTGTGTTGGTTTGTCAATTCTGGCAGTGTGACCACTCCACAGGAGATGCAAGCAAAATGGCCCTGCATTGGTGAGTTTTTTTTAATCTAACTGAGTAAATGCCCTTAATAAGGGAAAGAGAAATGACAATCAAAACAACATGTATCTAAATTCTTGTTGAAACTGCAGCTAAACCTACTCATGATGATTCCGTTTGTCTATTTTGTCACGCTAATCATTTTTTTTTCATCCGCACTTTTTATAGAAACAATTCAACATGACACAGTACAACCAGAAATCAGATTAAAATGGTGTAAGTTTCTAAAACAAATAATGGCTTGGCAGAATAGGATGTTGTCAACTACTTTGCGGTTACATAGCTGAGCTCCTCGTCCATAGACGCCATGAATGGTTGCTAGGTCTATATTTGTATTTTGTCAATCATGCCACAGTTACCGATTTACTTGGCGAGTCACTATCTTCACCGCCGACAATTACAGACAGATATAGGAGCGTTCCATGGACCACGGGTGCCATGAAACCTCCAACAAAAACAAAAAAACGTTGAGCATTTGTACCTCAATTCAACTATCCAATGGTGCATTTTGTTGGGTTAATTATATTGTTTGGACCATATTCAATGGTCTATGTTGTCTTGGTTAATTCTAAACACCCTTATTTTTATCAGATTTTGACACATCCACTCAGGGCACATGGTTAAACCATCTATATTAGCCATGTGACGTTTATAATTACTTGCGATCGTATAAGTGTTGCTGCACACAATTTTACATAATATACAGACGTAAAACACATATAGACATATACAACCTAGATGAAAGTATATACCATGCGAAATGTGTACATATGCGTAGAGAAGGCGACTAGAGTCTGGCGTGCGCAACAATGCAATGTGTAAAATAAAATAGATATGGAATGTGCTAACGTTCAGTCGACTGGACGTTAAGCAACAGATCCGCACGATCGTAACCCACCTCCCTCTCGCGACCCGCACGCTCGATTCCATCGATTCTTCTCTCGAAAACCGTATACGC
>CBMN010045937.1:265-11210 GCA_000582825.1 Hordeum pubiflorum
ACACTACTCAGATCAAATTTTCTACAGTCCCAAGTCGCTGCAGGCATGCGACCTGCCACTTGGGGGCTACAATATTCAGCTGTTCAAACAGATTATAAGGTCTAAATTGAAGACCCGTCCCATCACATACTGATGAGCCGACCCTCTCATGAGCCGCCTTCTAGCCCATTGGGTCTTGTCGTTCGTTTGATCCACCTGCCGGGTCACCAATGAGCCGCCAAGCTCGGCCGGGTCATCAGTGAGTCGCCAAGTCCCGACCAGGTCATACTTCAGGCCGGGTTATACCGCGGGGTAATATCCCCAACACCTCATGATGCCCGGAATCACCCAAAGCAACGTTCAAGAAAAATTATAAGACGGGGAGGCCGACGCCTCGAATAGCATGGGATCGAATTTATATCGCGCGCTACTAAGGGGTGCCCCCCTCTGGGCCTGAGCCGGAAACACCCATGCCCCCTGACCGGATGACTGGCATTATTCCAGGGCCATGGAACCTTCAACACGGCCCCTCTATTTGGTGTGTACATGGAAAGAGATTTGCAACTTCCTAAACCGTATCCCCTTGCGGAAAAACATGTGGCAACACGAAAATAAGGTAAACCGGGACAAGACTCAATCTATGCCAATACTGGAGTTAAGTAGTTTATTATCATACTGGCATGTTCCAACATAACCAGTCTACAACCTCTCATGTCACCACTTGACTAGGTTGTCAAAATTATTTCTGAACTTCCAAAGTTCTTAGCTCATGTGCAAATCATCCATGCATGCAATATAACATTCATAAAATGCTACCGTGTCAACATGCCACAAAATTTTATTAGGAAAACGTGATGACAATCATCATATCAAAGGTTCGAACATGCTTGCCTGGATCAACATAGTCGGAAGACGACTCGGTAAAATGGACGGCAGCGTTTCCTGCTTCGGTATCTATATCACAAAATACGTGACAACTACGTAAATACCGTGACAGCATAAAAAGTTGTCCCAAAATATTTCCAATTAAATCTTATAAAAAACTAGACTCAAAAATAAAAATTTCAGAAAAAGAATCAATGTCAAATCATTTTTGGTTTAAAACATATAAAGGAAATGAACCCAGGGACCTATCTGTATAAACAGAAAGTTATCCAGGGGCTAACGTGAGAAAACAAAAAGCGCTTCAGGGAAAACTATGCCAGCCAGGGAAGAAAACGTCTTTGGGCGAATGCACTTTCAGAAAACGGTTTGAAAAAGAAAGGATCCTGACGAGCGGGTCCCCCTCGTCAGGTTTGAATCCTCACAGGCATGAGAGAGCTATGAGGTCGCCGGCGATGATCGACGGCGAATCAGGGGAGGGGAAGGTGTAGGCACACTTAGGGGACTCTTCCGCATCTCGGGGTGGTGAAGATGGTTGTCGGCAAGCAGCACGTCGATGACAGCTCCCACTCCGGCGGACGACGGCTTCGGGCGGAGTTGGATCTCACCGGAGAGACCTGCAATCGTCGAATTGACGCGCGGGTCAGAGAAGATGAACCACCAGGGGACTACGGGCGAGATTTGAGTAGAGGGCATCGACCACCTTGGGCGAATTTAGCCTGGACCCGAGGCGGATCGGAGTGGCCGGATCTGGGGAAGAAGACCTTCCCGAGGCCCTCTATGAAGCTTGGCGAGGGCTGGAATCTCTATGCAGTGGTGCAGGGTCGTAGCGCAGCCTGGGGGTTCCTATTTATAGGCTGCTGAGGCCGTTGCCATGAGTGGGTAACTCCGGCGAGGATTACAGCGAGGCAGGGAGGTCGAGCGACTGGTTACGGTGGCGAGGAAGGTTCTGAATGGTCCACAACTTCCATTTTTCGCTTAAGCAAGCTCGAATTTGATCTACCACTGAGGCGCGATGGAATGGAGCTCACGGGTGCAGCGGACTGCACACGGCGTGCTCACTCGTATCCAGGCCACAACGACGGTTGGGCAGGGTTTGTAGACCGTGGACGGACACGCGGAGCGCTCCGGAGCTTTGGGCGGAGCCGTCCTTCTAGATGCGCCTCTGGTGGCTGCATCGAGCTTCACTGCTACCGCAGATAAAGACGGTGCCGGCGTGCCAGCTCACCGGCGACAAGCAGAAGTGTCAAAAGGACCATGCGGCGCGCTGGATAGGCTTGGGGAACAGGAGGAAGAGGCCAAGGTGGTGCACTGGTGAGATTGGCCTCGGTTTTGACTGTTCTCTGCATCCATGCACGCCAGGTGCTCGATGAAATGCTAATGGCATTTTAAATTTTTGCTGAGGCTAAAACTTGGTGGGATGGTCTACTGATGCATCTAGAGGCTCCCTGAATTTTCTAATAATTTTTGATGAAGAGAAGGAAGGGTCTTCAACAAGAATTACATTTCTGGTGCAAACTTCCTTCGAAAACAGTTTGAAATATTTCAACTAGAGACCAGAGGGGTTTTGGATAATTCTGTTGTGGATACTAAGGACAAGCTAGGGTAATTTATTTAGGGTCAAAAACTTAAGCTAGCTAGGAGTTCCTTTGCAAAGTGCTAAGGGTCCAAATAATTTTCAGAAATTGTTTTAAAGCAATTTGAGTGAGATAAAATATATGGTAGGCTAGGAATTTTATGAAAATGTTGTGGTTGCTGCCTTGGGTAAGAGAAGGAAATATTGGAGAGAAAGGTTTGGAAATACGCAATGGCATAATAAGAAACAAAGGTTTTCAAGAGGAAGACATTGAAATTAATTTCCAAAGGTGGTCCCTTAATAAAAGAAATAATAAGACCAAGGGTCATATTTGTTTTGGCAAGAAACACAATCTGAAGTCTTGAGAGTCAAGAACCAAAAATAATGAAAAGGTTTGTAAGGGTCTTTCATTGATAAGATTAAAAAGGAAAACCTTGCCAAATTTTCAAATAATCCTACCTTAAGAGAATAAATTTTTTTGTTAAACCGATTTAATTTTTTTGGGGTGTTACAACACCTACCCCATTAGGAAAAATCTCATCCCCGAGATTCCAGCTGTTCCTCAAATAGGTGTGGATACTTAGTCCGTAGGAAATCCTCTCTTTCCCATGTTGCCTCATCTTCAGTGTGATTGCTCAATTGAACCTTGAAAAATTTGATCACTTTCTGACGTGTCCTTCTTTCAGATTCTTCCAATTTTTTTATAGGACGCTTTCTGTATGTGAGGTCTGGCTGAATGTCTAAATTTTCAAGTGGGACTTGTTTTTCTGGGTTACTGACACATCTTCTTAGCTGCGACACGTGAAACACGTCATGGACGTCTGACAATTTTGCGGGTAAATCCAGTTGGTATGCGACCTTGCCTCTCCTTGCAATTATTCGAAAAGGCCCGATAAACCGTGGTGCCAATTTTCCTTTGACCTTGAATCTCTGTAGGCCTCTCATTGGGGATACTCTGAGATAAACATATTCATTGGGCTCGAAGCTAATGTTATGATGCTTCTGATCATAATAACTCTTTTGACGGCTCTGGGCTGCTTTGAGTCTGTCCCTGATGAGTTTAACTTTTTCCTCGGCCTCTTGGAGCATTTCTGGGCCGACGATACGGCTATTTCCTCTCTCAGACCAATTAAGTGGCGTGCGGCATCTTCGCCCATACAGTGCTTCAAAAGGTGACATTTGTAGACTAGCCTGATAATTGTTGTTATATGAGAATTCTGCGTATGGCAGGCTGTCTTCCCAGCTGGCTCCATAAGTAAGGACACATGCCCTTAGCATGTCCTCCAATATCTGATTTACGCGTTCAGTTTGGCCTCCCGTCTAAGGATGATACATTGTACTGAATACCAGCTGAGTTCCTAGAGCTTGCTGTAGGTGATCCCAAAATTTGGAGACGATTTGTGTACCTTTGTCTGACACTATGGTTTTTGGGACTCCATGCAAACGGACAATGCAAGCGAGGTAAAGCTTAGCAATCTTCTGTGTGGAGTAAGTTGTCTTCACTGGAATAAAATGTGCCACTTTGGTTAATAAGTCTGTGATGAACCATATGGCATCATTCCCGTGTCGCGACCGTGGTAGTCTGACAATAAAATCCATACCTATCTTATCCCACTTCCATTCAGGTATCTTGAGGGGTTGTAGCAGTCTTGCTAGCCTTTGATGTTCTGCTTTAATGCGTTGGCATGAATCACAGCGTGCAATGAATACGGCTATGTCTCTTTTCATTCCGTGCCACCATAATCTCTCTTGAATATCCTTATACATCTTGGTTCCTCCTGGATGGATGGAGTATGGTGTGTTATGAGCCTTTGCCAAAATCTGTTGTTTGAGATCCTCTTGATTAGGTATGCATAGTCTGTCTCCGTACCATAGAATACCTTGATTGTCAATGGTGAATTCCGATGCCTTGCCTAAACTTACTTTCCTTTTTATACCTTCGATGCTGGGGTGCCCCTTTTGAGCCTCCTTGATCTGTTCCTCCAAGGTGGGTTGTATTTCCAAGCGTGCAATTGTGCCTTCCGTGACTAACATCATGTTGAGCTTGGCAAACTCCTTGACAATTCAGGTCATAAAAATTGCAGGCTGCCATTGTCGGGACCTGGGTTCCGACTGAGAGCGTCATCCACAACGTTCGCCTTACCCGGATGGTAATGAATTCCCACATCATAATCTTTAATTATTTCCAACCAGCGACGTTGTCGTAAGTTGAGTTCCGGCTGTGTGAAAATATATTTGATACTTTTATGGCCTGTGTATATTTCACAACGACTACCGAGAAGGAAATGTCACCATTCCTTGAGTGCGTGTATCACGACTGCTAATTCCAAATCATGTGTAGGATAACTTTCTTCGTGCTGTCGAAGTTGTCTTGAAGCATAAGCTACAACTTTGCCATCTTGCATTAGTACACACCCAAGGCCTTTCCTGGATGCGTTACAATATACTTCAAAATTTTTGTGGATATCTGGCATGATTAATACAGGTGTTGTTGTCAGTCTCTTCTTTAATTCTTGGAAACTTTTCTCGCAGGCTTTGGTCCATTCAAATTTCTTATCTTTCTTAAGCAGTCGAGTCATGGGCTTGGCTATGGTGGAGAAGCCTTCAATAAATCTTCTGTAATATCCGGACATCCCCAGAAAACTTCTGACATTAGTCACATTGGATGGTTGCTGCCATCCAAGTACATCCTTTACCTTATTGGGATCCATGGCAATTCCGTCTTTGGTCATCACGTGCCCAAGAAAACCGACTTGTTTTAGCAAAAAATCGCATTTGCTGAATTTAGCATACAACTGATGCCTCCTTAATTCTCCCAGCACGATTCTAAGGTGTTCTGCATGTTCTTCGGGTGTCTTGGAATAAACCAGTATGTCATCAATGAACACGACAACGAACTTGTCCACATATTTCATAAATACTTTGTTCATGAGATGCATGAAATATGCTGGAGCGTTGGTCAGTCCAAACGACATCACTGTAAACTCATACAATCCATATCTGGAGGTGAATGTTGTTTTGGGTATGTCCGCCGGTCGGATTTTAACTGGTGATATCCCGACCTCAGGTCTATTTTGGAGAACACCTTGGCTTGTGCGAGCTGGTTAAATAAATCATTTATCCACGACAGTGGATATTTATTTTTGATGGTAGCCATGTTGAGAGCTCGATAATCTACACATAGCCTCAGAGTTCCGTCTCTTTTCTTGGCGAATAATACTGGTGATCCCCATGGTGAAGAGCTTGGTCTAATATAACCTTTATCCAGTAATTCTTTTATTTGCTTCTTTAATTCCACCAATTCAGTTGGTGCCATCCGATATGGTTTTTTATAAATGGGAGTAGTGTCGAGTGCTAGTTCAATGACAAACTCTATTTCCCGATCAGGTGGCATACCTGGTAGCTCTTCTGGAAACAAATCCGGAAATTTAGAGACGACCGGAACTTTACTCAATTCGGAAATGTCTACTTTATTTAGCCTTGCTTGCGGTGGTGCTGGTCCTTCTATGGCTGCAACTTTTATCATTTTCCCATGATGATGGGTGAGAGTTATAGTCCGATTGAAATAGTCAATAAAGCCTTTGTTGGTAGTCAACCAGTCCATTCCCAGAATAATATCCAGTCCGTTGTTTTCTATCACAATGAGATTTGCCCAGAATTTTAATCCTTCAATTTCAATGATCACACCTTGACAGTAACACTGAGTGATTTGCTTTACTCCCGAGGACTTGATAGTCATCGAATATTCCAAGGGTAGAATCGAAAAATGATTTTGCAAGGCAAATCTTTTCGAAAAGAACGAGTGAGAGGCTCCAGAATCGAACAAAACCGTGGCAGGAATTGTGTTGACAGGGAACGTACCGAGTACGATGTCTGGTGCATTCTGAGCCTCTTCTTTGGCCACATGGTTTACGTGCCCCTTCCTGTGGTTGTTGTTGGGATTGAAATTGTTGCGCTTAGAGGCTGAGTTATTACTATTGTTGTTCGGCTTTGGATCCGCGTTTCCTTATTTTGGGCACTACCTGGCACAGTGTCCTTCTTCTCCACAAGCCAAACAGGTAACGCCCGAACAGTGTGTGAACTCCTTATTTCTGGCATGATAATTATTGTTTGGGCAGGGTGCTGTAGTTGGTGGTCTAGGTGCCCCATTTTTCTAGAAATTATTCCTGGGTTTTTTTGTTGTGTGACTGCATGGAGTTGTCTCTACGGCGCTTGCGAATATCATCCAAATTGCGGTGCTTATTTTCTACCACAATAGCCTTGTCCACCAGTGTCTTGAAGTCTGGAAAGGAGTGTACAACCAGCTGGGATTTGAGTGCTGGTGCGAGCCCATCCAGAAATTTTTCGATCTTCTTATTTTCGGTCATATATTCATCGTTGGCATAGCAGGCTAACTGGATGAACTGGCTGAGATATTCTGTCACAGTCGTGCTTCGCTGCTTAAGATCTTCAAATTCTCTTTTCTTTATTTTCATTACACTGTTGGGAATGTGCGCCCCATGAAAATTTTCTTTAAATTCATCCCAGGTAATATTGTTCTCGTTGGAGTGCATGCGTAGGAAATTTTCCCAGCATGATGCAGCTACTCCAGTCAAATAATGGGGTGCGTACAATACGTTTTCATGATCTGAACATTGAGCAGTAATCAGCTTTCTCTCAATGTCATGCAACCAATCGTCGGCTTCCAGCGGCTTGTCGGTGTGGGAGAAAATTGTAGGGCGAGTCTTCTGCAGCTCAAATAATTTGGAACGTTGCTGATATGGTTCGCGGTGATTTCCCACATTGATCAGGTGATTCATCATCTCTTGGTGTTGCTGCTGGCTTTGTTCATAAAGGCAATAGACTTGTGAAAATGCTGCGTCGCTGTCCTGCTGACTTGACTGTCCCTGTGTGTAGTTGTTTCCTATCTGAGTAAAGTGGTTGTCCTCTGGCAGACTGGGCATGGAGTGCGTCCAGGGACGATGCATTTTTCACTCTGGGGTGTTATTGTAAAAGCAAATAAGTAAAATTTAGCAGAATAAAATATTTTGAGAAATAAAAATGTTCAAATGATTTTTCCCACAAATCACAAATGCATACGGAGAAGGACCGCATGGTTCATATATTACAAGCAAGCCATAATTATACAATACATCACTCAGGATGCGCGCACACACTCCTGACATGTTATTTAAGCTAGTGCACTTCTCCAAACTCCTACATGATGCGAACACGACTACTGCTCTCCAAGCCTACATGCAAACAGATATATCACATCATATTTTACAAGTTGACACATCGTACAACTGGTTTGCATACTTAGTCTAAGGCGGTGGGGATATTGCTTGACCTGCCGAGGGTAAGCCCCAGACAAGGTGTTGAGGACTCGACCTCCTCGGGAATAGTCTCCAGGCGACGGACACGAGGCTGCATGGTTGGAATAGCAATAACGGGGAGTACAACTCTAATTATGGTAGGAGCGATTACTTGGTTAAATTCCTCAATACTAGGCTGACGACGAGCAGTGGATTGGACGGACGACGAATACGAAGCAGTGGACGTGTGGTATGACAACGGTGGCGCAGGGAAGAGACACTCATCCCTGTGAGGCGTACTAGCCTGAGCTAAGTCCATGCGCACGGCTACATAATCGTCCACTAAGCCGTCAAAAGCTGCCTCTAGTGCCATGAGGTACTGAACGAGTTGCTCAATTGCTTCGTCTCTCTCTCTCCCATGGTGCAAGCATATGCGTATTGGCTAGTGTACGGAATGTGGCATGGGAGACAACGATAAGGACGGGTCTTCATCACTGGAAGGGTCTCCTGGAGGTGGGCTATGGCCACCCGGGCAGCCATCTTCACAACATGCTTCTCCGTAGGTATGGCTCTCCCGACGTAGCGAAGACGGCGCGTCTCGACACGCCCACCTCTGAACTATACCGAGGCCTGGTACATGGTCAGAGTGTCGTTGATCTTGTGGCGGTAAAGCCTATACTCGGGGCGGGTCGACGGCCCAATCGCGACCCTGGCGATGGTGGTGAGGAGCCGGGAAAATCCCGTTGACTCGTTGGTGAACACCTGAGACGGACAGTCGCCGCCAGCCATCAACAATTGTAGACAAAAAATTCCAGATAGTCATATCATAAATATATGATGACTAACAGAAAAATTGCTACAATATGCAGGATACTCTTAAAAGTCCATTAGCCTAATTTAGTTGTTAGCGATCACACCTAGTGGCTTCCTATAGTCAGCCTGGCTCCGGTACCAAGGTTGTCAGGACCGGTTCCTGAATAAAATATTTATCGGAAATAGCCCTTGTTGTCGCACCAGTACAAAAGCAATTTCACACTGGTAGACAATCCTTGATACAGAAATCTAGTAGTACATAATATTATACACATTTGAGCTGAGGTTGCTCAACAATTTATTACCAACACGCCAATATATGATATAGAGGCAGATATATAACAGTGGAAATGGTGGTAGTACTACTGACTCACAATATACGGTAGTCATGGATATGTCACAATGGAGTGAGTGACATGACTCTAATATTTTACAGCCCATCGAGCGTCAAGGTGAGGCTCGATGATTTTATTCGAATAGTAGAGGCATTCGTGGATAATACAAGTGATGGACTCCAGGATCGCAAGGACTGATTGGGACTCCTCTAGGCGCCACACTCGCTAGCGTACTCTTCGTCCATAAGATCGCCTTCGTCAATATCTGGCCAAATCAACAAGCCAGATGAGTACTTTGAATGTACTCGCAAGACAGTTCAAACATAAGATATACTGAATGCAGACATAATGCATATGTTCAGGTTAGATAAATTTCAATGCACAACCAAGCATTTAAATATCATAATATGTGAGCATATAAATGGAAGAGTCGGGCGGTAATCCTCCCAACAATTCCAAGAAAATAAAATGGGCCAATCGGGTGTCTGAAGCGATGCCTCGAAAGGTAAGATAAAATAAACCGATCAGGTCTCTAAAGCGATGCCTCAAAAGGTAAAATGAAATGAACTGATCGGGTGTCTGAAGAGACGCTTCGAAAAGTAAAAATAAAATGAACCAATCGGGTGTCTGAAGTGACACCTCGAAAGTTAAAATAAAACAAACCGATCGGGTGTCTGAAGCGACGCCTCGAAAGGTGAAACATATAGACTACCACAGTTGGGCGTCTTAGCGACACCACATAAAGGGCTTATATTCAAAAATAAAATGCGAGTATCCAGGTGGTAAAACCATCCCTAGTGATACTCGCTGCATCAGTCCAATGAACAGGTTAGTCCATAAGCAACAATAATAATCAAAAGAATCATAGATTTATTCCTGTCATTCAGCAATATTAGTTCTCCACAGACTGACACCAAGACCGACACTTGACCTGTCAACCAACGTCCTTGACCGTGGACACGGGTTCTCGAATAGTTTTGACTCTACAGAGATTGTACTCTTTACCCACAGCCAACGGATTTTTGTAGTAAAAAATGACTAATTCCGTTTATGGTATTTTGGTACTAAACACACAGACCAGTACACACCCATTTCACCTCATGATGCCTGGAATCACCCGGAGCAACATTCAAGAAAAATTATGAGACGGGGAGGCCGACGCGTCGAATAGCATGGGATCAAATTTATACCGCGTGCCACTAGGGGGTGCCCCCCTCTCGGCCTCAGCCGGGAACACCCATGCCCCCCAACCGGATGACTGGCATTATTCCAGAGCCATGGAACCTTCATCATGACCCCTTTATTTGGTGTGTACATGGAAAGAGGTTTGTAACTTACTTACCGTATTCCCTTGCGGGAAAACATGTGGCAGCACGAAAATAAGGTAAACTAGGACAAGACTCGATCTATGCCAATAGTGGAGTTAACTAGTTTATTATCATACTGGCATGTTCCAACATAACCAGTCTACAACCTCTCATGCTACTACGTGACTAGGTTGTCAAAATTATTTCTGAACTTCCAAAGTTCTTAGCTCATGTGCAAAACATCCATGCATGCAATATAAGATTCATAAAATGCTACCGTGTCTACATGCCAGAAAATTTATTAGACATACGTGACGAAAATCATCATATCAATGGTTTGAACATGCTTGCCTGGATCAACATAGTTGGAAGACGACTTGGCAAAAAGGACAACAGCGTTTCCTCCTTCGGTATCTATATCACAAAATACGTGACAACTACGTAAATCCTGTGACCGCATAAAAAGTTGTCCCAAAATATTTCCAATTAAATCTTATAAAAGACTAGACTGAAAAATACAATTTTCAAAAAAAGAATCAATTTCAAATCATTTTTGGTTTAAAAGATATAAAGGAAATGAACCCAGGGACCAATCTGTTATAAACAGAAAGTTATCCAGGGGCTAGCCTGAGAAAACAAAAAGCGCTTCAGGTAAAACTACGCCAACCAGAGAAGAAAACGTCTTTGGGCGAAATTTGCTTTTAGAAAACGATTTGAAAAAGAAAGGATCCTGACGAGCGGGTGATACGTCTCCAACGT
>CBMN010045964.1:0-16233 GCA_000582825.1 Hordeum pubiflorum
TATTGTATGTGCTGGTGAAATGGTGACCACACATTTGTATTTTGCCACTGTCGTTGGCTTCATTGTACTCTGTGTTAATCAGATTGGTACTCCTTTTTTTTTTATAAAGACGAGTATATATTAAGATTTAAGGAAAACGTACATATACTTGTACACGTACAGAATCATACGCAAAGGATACGGAGAGGACAACAGTTCCAACCAAACTACACAAAGAACCCTGGTAAACAAAGAAATTACAAAGAAGTCCTCTAGGGCCTTTGTGACCACTGATGTCGTCGCCGGTCGCCGAGCACCACCACCGAACAGGTCGTCGGAAGAGCTCAACGAGAGCAGCCGCCCGGACCAGGGGAGCGCCATCGCACAAAGGCTTTGAACAGAGCCGATGACGAAACCCGCCGCCAAGGACGAGACGAAGACGAAGGAGGACCATCGGCCGGGGACACGCCCCACGCTCTCCCAAGCCTGGATCTGCCGAACCCACTGGACGGCGAAGAGCAGAAGGAACAGATCCACTAACCTTGCTGCTGCAGGCGCCAAAGCCGCCTCTCCAACACCGAAGCGCTGCATCCTGCAAGCAAAAAGCCGGCGACCGCACACCACCGTGATGACGAGTCGCCGCCGCCGAACTCCTGTATAGGGGCTCCACAGGTGAAGCCTCTCCTCCATGGACTCGCCGCCGGTGCCGGAGCGGAGCGCCGATGAGGCGAGGAAGAGTCCAGAAGGACTTATTCCGCCGCGACGCCGGCGCCGTCGCCGTTTGGAAACCAAACCTAGAAAACCTAGGACCTAACCTACCATCCCCACCGCCAGCCGGCCGCAGGCCAACAGTCTCCGCCACCTCGTGACGCCCCGAGGGCCGTCGAAGGCGGAGGAGACTGCTGGCACCGCCGGCGGGGACGCGCACCTGTCGATTCGCCTCTCTCAACTGTAGCAGACAAGAGAGTTCGAGAGAAGGCGAGAGAAGATTTTCCTACCGGTGATAGCAGTTGAACTTTGCCATCTACAGTAACTTTCACATTTGAATTGTAGAAGTAAAGTTATTATGTGACAGAGGGAGTACGTTTCTGCCACGTTCAGGCCTATGTGATTGATTAATTCGGGACAAATTTTAAACTATAAATGTGGAATTAAACTAGGACGGAGGGAGTATATTTTAACAATATGGTGCTACAACAAATATTTGCTAATTATAGATTAATTATGCTTAAACAAATTTGTCTCGTGAATTAGTCTCTATTTCTGTAACTAATTTGGTTACTAGTCTATTTTTTAAGATTTTAAATTAGGGCCGTAATATTCGATGTGACACTCTAAAATTTTACCCTAGATTTAAACACACGTACCTTGTTTTAAACAACACGTAATGTATCACGTCACATATTTTTTGCGTTTTGTCACGTACTATTGCACAAGTATATTATGCAATACTACGTTATAATAGTACGGATTAGAAATCATACTGGTACATTGTAGGGCAGCGTTAATTACGAACCCTACGTACCCTGCGGATAGTGCAACCTATAGGTTCTTTGAGCGCCTAGCCGGCCGGACGGGATGGACCCGCCTGCCCCGCGCCTCGCGCTTCGCGCGCCTGCGCCTCGTGCTTGGTGTGCCCCGCGTCTCGTGCCCACCTGCGTCTCATGCTTCGTGCCTCCACGGCCCACATGCGCCTCATGCCTTGCGCTGCACGATGCTCGCCACCTGTGCTGTGTGCCAATCGTGCCTCGTGCCTTGCGCAGAGCAACGTTGCATCTCGCCTCCTGTCCGAACTTACTCCCTCCGTCTCAGGCCGTGTCTGGTTTGTGCTATTCTTGGAGTAGTACAAATTTTGACCGTTAATTACTAGTATTAAATGAAGGCAGTTTACAAAACTAACTTCACAATCCCTGCGCAACTAGATACGAGTGAGTGATGTCACTCGTCACGTAGGTGTTTTTCAAAAGACTACAACTGTTATGGTTACTATTGCATATATGTTTATGATGTTGATTTAAATCGAGATCGGGCGGAGAACAAGTTATTTATCGCAGAGTGAGTTGTTGTGGTGTTTTGGCTCCGCCCGAGTCGCATAAGGCCCGTCCGCTGTTCGCCTACTAGTCGGCATAACGTTGCTAGGGGTGCTTATCCGGTAAATGGAGCCGGTGAAACCTTACTTGTGCCATCCGAAGAACAGAGACAGGTTCCAACTGTGACACCTTGGGGAGCTTGTAGTCGAGGGAGGGCTGACCCGGTACGCCGTGGTATCGCTCCTAAGGCGGCACAACCTGAGTACAACAGGGTGGATTGAATCGAACTTGGGATGAGACAAGTGGAGGAGGGGGATATATGTGAGAACGCGATGGCTAGTAAGCATATATCCCCTGGCGCTTTTAGTTATTCCCGGGAATTTAAAATCGATTCGAATCGCTGATGCTCACCAGGTGTGAGAATGCTGACACGGTACACGGGCAATGTAGTAACAACCTTTATATGATGTATCAAAGATTCAGGTTTTCGAACTCCACATGCTTGGATATGATGTACTTTACTTTACTGTATACTCTTATTGTCATTTAATTGATAATTATGATATGTTGGGCTAGCAGCTGTCAAATCCTGCTAGCCTATGTGCATGTTTTGACTAAAATAAATGGCTAAGGATCAAATGCTAGTAAGCAGCTTTGCGTCAGCCGTAAGCCTGTCCATTAAGTCCTACTGAGTAATTAGTACTCAGGGTTTGCCCCCATCTTTGGAGCGCAGGTACAGAAGGCTCTTGGACGGTTGTCTGGAGGAGGGTAGTACCGGTGGGCTCGGTGCTGCTCGCCTTGTTCATCGCTGCATGAGAACCCTTAAGTATCTTGTTCCGCTGCGAGATGTTTTAAAATCGCTTCCGCTTTTGATTTCCATATGTTTTTGACTACCTATATTTGGTTTGTAAGTATATTAACTTATCTTCGACTAATAAACTGCCTGTGATGATGTAACTATTGTGGCTCCATCGAGGGCTAGATGTGTGTGATGTCGGCTTCCTTGGGCGATGGTTATATCGAGCGCCCTTTGGGGGTAGCTCGACGGACGACCAGGTTTAGTTCGGTCTAATTACACTATGGGCCGGTGGTGGCAGGTGTACTTAGTCCGGATTAAATTGGCGGTTCCGCCACATATACTTTGATACATTTTCCTTCATGTTCATGGATAGTTGATGGTTGAAGATAGTGCAATAACGACCGTCAATGCCCACCCTCCAGCGAGTATGATGGAATTCGCGCTTTTACGCTGCGCATCAAAGTGGTCGAGTGGCCATCCACCTTCAAGCTGATGAACATTGACAAGTATGATCCAAAGCACAATCCGGACGAGTAGGTGCGAATCTACGCGCTCGACGTCTGGTCCGCAGGAGGAGATAGTGATGTCATGCTAGCATACGTCCCAATCATGTTGGGGCCTCAAGCGCTGTTCTGGTTGCAGAACGCTCCGTCGATAGTTGGGACTTCTTTTGTGAAAAGTTCATTGCCAACTTTTGCGGCACGTGTCACAGCTCGGCTATGGAGCGTGACCTGGCCCGCCTTCGCCAGCGGTCGAATGAGACATGGAAAGAGTATATCCAACACTTTACCGAAGTAAAAAAATCAAGTCGCCGACGTCCCAAATCACACGGTCATCACTCACTTCAAGAAAGGGCTCCTGGACGAGAAGCTACTGGACCAACTGGCCTAGGACCTACCCAACAAGGTCAAGAAGCTGTTCGACATCTCCAACAAGCACGCTGACGCCCGAGAAGAGACCCGTGATATCCTCAAATGCCATAAGAAAGGTTATGACTCACGACAGGGGAGTAGCGACCGCCGCAATGACCGCAAAGAGACCCCCATGAGGATCATCGCAGCAACCACCGCAGTGATCACCACGGTGACCGTCGGGACGACCGACGCGACATCCACCTAGATGACCGCCGCGACAACCGCTGCAACAAAGACGATAGACGTCCTTGGAAGCGCGGCTTTGACGATACTGTCAATGCAGCCGGATTTCAAGGCAAGCGTCCCAGAACAATAGAGGAACTCCTCGACAAGCCATGCCTGATTCACCTAGGTCCCAACACTCACCCGTATCATGCTTGCCGCACCTTGAAGATGATCATGAGCAAAGAGCAGCACCCACATTCCGATAAGGACAAGCACCAGAATGACAACGAAGATGAAGACGACAAACGCCAACCAGAAGACCGTGGCAACAAGAACCACAAAGGCCGATTTCCCCACGTACGAAACAAGGTGGTTATCATCTTTGGGGGTCACGATTCGAAAGAGACCAAGCACAAGCAAAAGCTAACCCACAGACAGGTCATGATGGCCCAGTCCTCGACCCTAAGTTACTACAATTGGTTAGAGCACCCTATCAGCTTTAGCAGGGAAAATCACTCATCGACTTTGATACCCTAGGCCGCTACCCCTTGGTCGTCAGTCCCATCGTGAAGAACTCTATCATGCACAAAGTACTAGTAGATGGCGGAAGCGGCCTGAGCATCCTTTTCCAGAATACTCTACACGATATGGCGCTCAGCGTTGCAGATCTCCAAGAATTCAACACGCCCTTCTACGACATTATCATAGGAATAGGTTCAAAACCACTCAGTCACATCACGCTGCCCATTACTTTTGGTGGTGGAAACAATTGGTGGAACGAGTACCTCAGATTTTGTAAGGAATTTGCCGGGGTGTCCGACCCAAGAGGGGGAGGGGGTGAATTGGGTCGCTATTCGCTCAACTAAAACCTAGGGCTATCTAGTGCATAAGATAAACCTATTTCGCCCTACACATGCTAGTCAAGTCTAAGGTTTATCTATGCGCTCTCTAACTTACCCAAAAGACTTGCAACCTAGAGCCAAAACCTAATCAAACTAACTAGGAAAGCTAAAGGCACACAAGCAAGCACAAGCGGAAACGTAAATGCGGTAAGTAAAGAGATAAGGGCAAGGAGGGTGCAAACTCCCGAGAAGACACGCGATGTAACGTGGTTCGGTCCGGATACCAAGTCCGTCCCTACGTCCACGGCGGCCCGCCACCAAAGCGAGCCTAACACACCAAGTCTCTTTCGATCACCATCTTGCGCTCGCCACCAAAGGCTCACGGCAAGCAAAGGCTAAGTGCCACCAAGCCACCAAGGCTTAGCCACCACCACCGTCTCTCTCGGTCACCTTGGCTCGATCTTCCCCTTCTTCGGAGCTTCTTCACCGAGAATGGGGTCTCCGGTCCCCGTACAAGTTGCCGTGCCTCTCCACACCAAGTCGGAGAGTCCTCCGGCGATCTTCAGGTGCTTGTTGCAGCAAGGCTTGAGTACACAAGGTAGCTCTCACAAGAACTAGCCTAATACAAGCTCTAACCTAGCTTGAATGTGTCTCTAAGCTCACATATGATGGTTGAAGTGATGGATATGCTTGGAAACCTCCCTCACACTTGCTCTGATCTTCAGTGGCTCCAACTACCTTGAAATGGCCGGGTGGGGTGGCTTATATAGTCCCCAAACTCAAACTAGCCGTTGCTCCAAAGAGTTGCTCATGCAGAGTAGACCGGATGGTCCGCTCTGTGTAACTTTGTGAGGACCGGACCATCCGGTCCACTCACTTTTCCAACGTTCAAATGCTTTTCTCCAACTGCTACTGTACTTTAGTCCGCTCTCATAGACCGGACCTTCCGGTCAATTGAACTGCTCAATTTCAGCTTCCATCAGAACCTCAGAAACATGGTACGGTCTATTGTCCGGTCCTTTGGACCATACCATCCGGTCAGTGCATTCTCCTCTGGCCTTCTTCTTCACTGATAACTTGGTCCGGTCTTCGTGCCAATCACCAAACCGGACCATCCGGTCTTCACAACTTCTCAGACCTTGATCTCCAGCAGAACCTCCATAAGATAGTCCGGTTAATAGTCCGGTCCTTTGGACCGTACCATCCGGTCTTCACTGCTTGGCTGCTTCTCTTCACCACTGACCGTACCTTTTGATAGTCCGGTCTCACAGACCGTACCATCCGGTCAGTGCATTTCCTCAGCCTTCTTCTCCATGCCGAACCTTCATAAAATGGTCCAGTATATGGTCCGGTCTCACAGACCGTACCATCCGGTCTTCACTGCGCTGTGAGGCCTTTTCTTCGGCTTTTCTTCTTCTTCATCCCTTGGACCTAAATACCTGAGAATGTGCATCTAGACAACTTCATTAGTCCAAGTGTTGGTTGTCAATCAATCACCAAAACACAACATGGAAATATGGCACATGAGGCCATTTTCCTTACAGATTTGAAGTAGCGGCGATCGACTCATCATACAACGCCATTTTTGCAAGAATAGCACTCGTCATATTCATGTCAATCCCTCACCACACTTACTGGGTACTCAAGATGTCGGGTCCTAAAGGAGTCTTGTCTATTGGGGGAGATTTCAAGGTTTCCCGTGACTGTGATCAAGCATTACTTGCGATCATGAAAGAACTTGAGTGTGAAGCCGCTTGGAAAGAGATCAAGAGCTTCATGGCAAATCTTTAGCCGACCATTGTTACTACCGATCCCAGTCGCAACAACATGTAATCGGCAGTACAGACAAAATGGATCAACCTCAGTCTCCTCGATCCCAGCAAGATGGTGGTCATCGGGGCTGACCTTGACCCCAAATAGAAAGATGCGCTCATCCAGTTCCTACGCACTAATTGGGACATGTTCGTCTGGCAGCCTTCCGACATGCCTGGTGTCCAAGGGAATTAGCCGAGCACAAACTAAAGGTATTCCAGGGTGTCAAGCCTGTGAAGCAAAAATTGCGATATTTTTCCAACAAAAAGAAGAAAGCCATCAGATTAGAAGTCGCCCAGTTATTGGTGCCCGGATTTATCAAAGAAGTATTTCATCCACACTGGTTAGCGAATCCTGTGCTCGTGGTGAAGAAGAATAAAACAGAGTAGAGGATGTGCGTCAATTACACTGAGCTCAACAAACAGTGCCCGAAGGACCCTTTTGGGCTGCCCAAGATAGATCAAGTGGTTGATTCTATGACGCTTTACTGTCGTTTTTGGATTGCTACTCCGGCTATCATCAAATAGCACTTGCCACTGAAGATCAAGAGAAGACCTCCTTCATCACGCCATTCGGGGTGTACTGCTACAAAATAATGTCTTTTGGCCTAAAGAATGTCGGGGCCGCCTATCAGCGTAGCATACAAGCTTGTCTCGCTACGTAGTGGGGTACAAACGTCGAAGCCTATGTTGACGATGTAGTGATCAAGACGAAAAACCCAGATGACTTCATCAAGGAACTGTAGGAAACTTTTAGTAGCCTGCGCATCTACAGGTGGAAGCTCAACCTGAAAAAATGTGTCTTCGACGTCCCCTTAGGAAAACTACTCATTTTCATTGTCAGCAACAGGGGCATCGAAGCCAATCCAGAAAAGATTTCAGCCATCACCAACATGAAGCCGCCGACTTCCCAGAAGCACGTACAGAAGCTGACTGGTAGTATGGCTGCACTCAGTCATTTTATATCATGACTCGGTGAGAAGGGACTGCCATTCTTCAATCTACTAAAAAAGTTAGACACTTCAAGTGGACCGAGGACGCATAGAGAGCACTAGACGAGTTGAAGATTTTTCTATCTAACCCACCGCTGCATATTGCTCTGATCCGAGCTCACGAAGGCAAACCATCAGAGGAGCTATACCTCTATCTGTCTTGCACCACTCACGTGGTCAGCACGGCACTCGTCGCAGAAAGAGCTGATGACAAACACATCTACCATATACAACACTTGGTCTATTTCATCAGCGAAGTCTTGAGCAACTCCAAGGTCAGGTACCCCCCAAGTGCTAAAGCTCATAGTAGTCGTCACAGCATTCCCCATCGGAGATATCCTCCACAACAAAGAAGCAGCCGATCGGATAGCAAAGTGGGCATGTATGCTAGGGGCATTCGACATCGATTTCAAGCCGTGAGCAATAATTAAGTCCCAAGCTCTTGCTGATTTCATCGCCGAGTGGATAGAATATCAAGTTCCATCTAATCCAGACCGACTGGAGCATTGGATAATGTACTTTGATGGCTCTTTCATGCTGGACGGAGCTGGAGTAGGAGTCTTGCTGATATCTCCAAAGGGCGAGCAGCTGAAATACGTCTTCCAGATCAAATTCAAGGCTTGTAACAATGCAGCAGAATACGAAGCACTCATCCATGGATTGTGCATAGTAGAGTCCTTAAGCATAAGTAGATTGCTCATTTATGCTGACTCATTGTGGTCATCAATCAAGTCAACAAAGATTGGAGCTTCTCAAGCGAAAAGATGTCAGCTTGCTGTGCATAAGTTAGAAAGTTAGAAGGCAAATTCATGGGACTAGAATTCCATCACATCCTGCGTGATCACAACATTGGGGCTGACATACTAGCCAAGTTAGGTTCTTCAAGAAAGGAAGTACCGCCTGACTTTTTTGTTCAGATACTTGACAAGCCAACCGTAAAGGAAGATGAGAGAGAGGAAACGCAGCCGACTGCTCATCCTCAGCAAAAAATTCTCAATGTTGAGCCCGACTAGGAAGATGAGAGAGAGGAAACGCAGCCGACTGCTCATCCTCAGCAAAAAATTCTCAATGTTGAGCCCGACTGACGAGCAGAGAATATTGAGTACATCAAAATCGGCAACCTGCCAGTTCCCAAAGCAGTCGGCGAAAGAGTTCATAGAAGAGGAAAGTGTTACACTCTGATAGGCGACTAGCTATACAAGAGAGGTGCGTTCTCAGTGATTTTTATGAGATGCATCCCAAGATCCGAAGGGCTCGAACTCCTGGGCAAAATCCACTCAGCAGCATGTGGTCCACAAAGATTCGAAACTTCGAAGAAAGATTATGGAAGAGGCTCACACTTCTAGGTTTACCATACACCAGGGAAGTACCCGTAGGGTTACGGGGTAGGCTACCATAGCATGAAAATGATTTTCTACTACCGCGTAAGACACAGGAACACGTACAAGCAAGGGATCATAGATCGTTACCACCAGACGCGCAGTGTAGCGGAAGACGAGTCGAAGCAGCCGAGTGCCGAGTGAACACAGCCGGGTGCCGAGTCAAGCGCACCGAGTGGTTGTTGTGGGAGAGCTGATGCCGTCTGCCTAGCAATCTCGATCAAGATCAGTCGGACACCTTCGAAACCAGTTGGATGATGAGCGTAGCAGTCGTAGCAACGCCTCTACGGTATCCACACGTGCGGGAAGGTGACGCCGAGTTTTGGCGTGCTAGCACCATGAACTTGGCGGAGGATCTTGAGAGATTGGACTAGGGCACAGCTAGGGTTTCGTAGAAACCTTTTTTGCGATGGCTCTTTCACGCAACCGGTCTCTACCTGAGCCGTGCCCCCTCATGCATATATATAGTCTCCACTAATGGGCTTTACCTCGTAAAGGCCCATTAGGATTCTAATTGCTTGCGGATCAAGTATCCGAGTCCAGATAGAAGTCCAATTGCGCGTACCATATGCGAGCGTCCGAGTCAGACCCGCTGGGTCGAGTTCCAGTTGGACTCAGCATAGGCTCTTGCCAGAGCTGATACGACTCGGAGTCGAACCTAGAGGTTGCCACGCGGGCATATCTCCATCAATCTCCCACTTGCCCAAGGGGCAACATCCTGGTGTCACCGTCCCTTAAGTGTGTGACCCTGTAGGTTCACATGCAATCGACCATGGCGAAGAACCCTTTCTCAAGCCAATCAATCAACAGCGGCACCTAGCAGCACATGTTGATCCCCGAAAGCACAATGAACCTATCAACCGAACCTTGATATACAACTCGTCCTATATCCTTTTGTCGCGTGACACCAGTCTGACCCAAGGCGAGATTTGTGCCACCCTTGTTTAATAGTCAGACTTATTTCACTCGTCAGCGGTGGATTACTGGGCTAACCATTGGTCCAAATGTGATTAACCATTAATCACATAGCACGGCCATGCATTTTCTAATCCAACCACCTCGAGGGGCCCAGAGGCAATCTCTCTCGTTATGTGAGAGGGGCAAATTCCATCTTGATCCACTCACATCCCAATCCATGTTTCGCAATGCACCCAAAAATCACCTTTATAACTACCCAGTTACAGTGTAGCATTTGGTAACCCCTAAGCACACCACTACGCATAGTGAGAATCAATGGTGACCTCAGGTCAAAGGATTTAGCGGGTATATCACTCGGGAGCGCTTGTTGGCACATTTAAACATAACAAACCCAGCAACGTCTCGGAGTGAGTCAATCCGACACCATGTTCTCTAACATCTGTCCACATCATTGATTTGATATCCAATATCTATGATCCGCAAGACATTATCATCAATCAATCCATGTGCTAGCCTTCGAATCATTACTGTCCCGAGTAAAGATTGTAGGCTAGGGACCATTTAGAACATCGTATTTAAACAAGAGTCTCACGAACGAGTCACGCACTCGTTGGTTCATTGTTTACAGCAGCATGTTCAAGGAACAAAATGAATAACATTTATTCGAAATAAAATATAACAAATTCTCACCCCATGTACACTTGAGTAAACTCAGGTATCCAATACCTATCGCTTTCGTGTCTGCCTCAAATTTGGATTGTGGGAGAGGCTTCGTTAACGGATCAGCTACATTTAGATCCGTGTGCACTTTACATATCTTCACATCACCTCTATCAATTATCTCTCTGATTAGGTGATATCGCCTGAGTATATGTTTGGATTTTTGGTGTGATCTAGGCTCCTTAGCTTGTGCTATGGCACCGATATTATCACAGTAAAGGTCCGATGGGCACGAAGCACTCGGAACAACACCCAACTCAGAAACAAACTTTCTGATCCAAACTGCCTCCTTTGCAGCTTCTGAAGCTGCAATGTACTCGGCTTCTGTTGCAGAATCAGCTACCGTATTGCTTGGAACTCTTCCAACTAACCGCTCCACCATTGAGGCAGAACACGAATCCAGCTTGTGATCTACTGTCATCTTTGTCTGTTTGGAAACCAGCATCGGTGTAACCCTTTACAACGAGCTCTTCCTCACCTCCAAACATTAGGAACGCATCCTTAGTCCTTCTCAAGTACTTAAGGATGTTCTTTACAGCAATCTAGTGACCTTCACCTGGACATGCCTGGTATCTGCTCGTGACACTCAGAGCAAAGGAAACATCAGGGCATGTACATATCATGGCATGCATGATGGATCCGATTGCGGAGGCATACGGGATCTCACTCATCCTCTTTTGCTCATCAGCTGTCGAAGGACACTGAGTCTTGCTCAAGATCGTGCCAGGTGACATGGGCAAGAAACCTTTCTTGGAATCATGCATGTTGAACCGTTTCAACACTTTTTCAATATATGTACTTTGGCTTAATCCAATTAAGCGCTTGGATCTATCTCTATAGATCCTTATGCCCAAGATGTAAGCTGCTTCTCTCAAGTCCTTCATTGAGAAACTCTTTCTCAATGAGTCCTTCACAGCTTCCAACATAGGAATGTCATTTCCGATCAACAATATGTCATCTACATATAAGACCAGGAAGACTAGTGCGCTCCCACTGACCTTCTTGTAAACACAAAGTTCTTCTACGTTCTTGATGAAACCAAACCCTTTGACCACTTCATCAAAACGTAGATTCCAACTCTGAGATGCTTGCTTGAGCCCATATATGGACTTCAAAAGCTTGCATACCTTCCCAGCATTTGATGGATCGACAAAACCTTCAGGCTGTGTCATGTACACATCCTCACTTAGATTTCCGTTAAGGAAAGCCATTTTGACATCCATTTGCCACACCCCATAGTCATGATATGCGGCAATCACTAGGAGGATCCGGATAGACTTTAGCATCGCTACGGGCGAAAATGTTTCATCATAATCAACACCTTGAATCTGACGAAACCCTTTTGCCACAAGCCGAGCCTTATAGATGTGAACATTTCCATTAGCGTCTATCTTTTTCTTAAAAACCCATTTACACTCGATAGGTCGCACCTCATCAAGTGGCTCGACCAAGTTCCAAACTTGATTGTCAGCCATGGATTTCAACTCGGATCGCATGGCCTCCAGCCATTTCTCAGAGTCGGGTCCCATCACAGCTTCTCGGTAAGTCTTAGGCTCATCGTTGTCCAACAACAATATATCGTGCCGACCCATGGTGAGGAACATGTATCGGTCGGGTGCACGATGTGCCCTCTGTGACCTACGCGGGGCTAATGGTGTTTCAACAGAGCGCTCAACATTTGACTCATCCTGTTGGAAATCAGTCGGATCAGAACCATTCTCCAGTGTTTCTCGAACCTCTTCGAGTTGCACCTGGTTTCGACTGGTTTCATCTTTCAAGAGAAACTCTTTCTCCAAAAAGAAACCATTCCGGGCAACAAACACTTTTGCTTCCTCCTGGTTATAAAAATAATATCCTTTGGTTTCCTATGATAGCCCACAAAGTAGCATTTGTCCGACTTAGGATGAAGCTTGTCAGTCGTCAAACGCTTGACATAAGCCCCACAACCCCAAATCTTAAGGAAAGACAACCTGGGACTCTTCCCAGTCCATATCTCATATGGTGTCTTCTCTACAGACTTCGATGGAACACGGTTCAGTGTAAACGCAGCAGTTTTTAGAGCATAACCCCAAAAAGACAGCGGAAGATCAGTTTGATGCATCATCGACCTCACCATGTCCAACAAGGTTCGGTTCCTCCTCTCAGACACACCATTCCACTGAGGTGTTCCGGGTGGAGTCATCTGTGGAATAATTCCACAACTCTTCAGATGATCATTGAACTGATGGCTCTGATATTCTCCACCGCGATCCGATCAGAGGAATTTTATCGTCTTGTCCGAGTGATTCTATACTTCATTCTGATACTGTTTGAACATTTCAAATGACTCGGACTTATGTCGCATTAAGTAGATATAGCCATACCTACTAAAGTCATCAGTAAAAGTAATGAAATACTGAAAACCACCTCTGGCGACTGAACTCATTGGACCACATACATTAGTATGTACAAGGGCCAATTAGGATAGGATCCAAAAGCCTAAGTCTGATGCTAAGCCTATGGTTGGTCCATCTCCCTCGGACAAGTGCTTCCACTGTGGGGACAGTGGGCATTGGTCAAGGAACTGCCAAAAGTTCTTGGAAGAGAAGAAGAACAAGAAGGGAAGTGAGACTTCCGCTTCATGTATTAATGTTATTGAAATTAATCTTGCAACTTCTTCTAGTGAATCATGGGTATTTGATACCGGGTCGATGATTCATACCTGCAAATCGTTGCAGTGACTAAAATAGACTAGAAACTTTGCGAGAGGCGAGATGGATGTGCGCATCGGCAACGGAGCAAAGGTTGCTGTGTTGGCAGTCGACACATATCACTTGTCGCTTCCTTCAGAATTAGTGATGGAATTAAATAATTGTTATTTTATTCCAGCATTGAGCAAAAACATTATCTTCTCTTCTTGTTTGGAGGAGGATGGTGGTTATGAGATAATAATAAAGAACAAGTGTTGTTCTATTTATTTGAATAACATGCTCTATGCACATTGTCCATTGGTGAATGGATTGTATGTTCTTAATCTTGAGGATGAACCTATTCTTAACATTAATGCGAACGGCTCAAACCGAGTGATTTGAATCCTACTTATGTCTGGCATTGTCGCCTTCGCCATATTAACAAGAAATGTGTAGAGAAGCTCCATAAAGATGGACTACTCGACTCATTTGATTATGAATCATTTGAGACATTGTTGACGGCACTTAAGCACGCCAAACCTTATACTGCAAGAGCACAGTATCGTGGTAGCTTTTTCTCAGGATGAGTATCTTGGGTTTTGTCAATCCAAGGATAATTATATTTAAACTACTATTAATCTAATATTAACTTAATTACTAGCTAATTCCAATAGATAAAAGCAAGCTTAAAAGAGGACAAAACTAATCCAATTAAGTTCTAATCTATAATCTAATTATATTCTAAATAAGGTCTAATCTATAGCATAAAAGGAATAAAACGAGGTTTAGGCTAAAACACTTAAAGGATAAGGCTTAACATGGCAAAAGGATCCACAAGAGATATGAGACAAACAACCTATATACTAAGAACAACCTTGAAATAGGATCTAATCAACGAGCATAGAATAAGCATGATCATGAATGTCAAGAACTTACTCGAACCTTTCCCCGGGCTCTACTGTCACTAGTAACCAGGTAATCGACGAACTAGTAAACCCCAACCATAGCTAAGCATGAGTAGATTCAATCAACTAATCAAAGTAAAGAGATCTACTAAAAGAACATGAAAACGTTTAATCCTGGCTAGGAGAATCATGTTGGCATTGAGCATTGCAAAGTATGGATCAACAATCATGCATAAACAAGAAGCTAAGTCTAAAAGACAAACTTTATTGATCGAATATCAAGGTTTAATCAAAGTAACATAGGAAGTACGAGAATTTACTCGAGATACATCGTAATCTTTGAAGCATAGTCGTTGAAATGTACTAGACGAAAAACATGTTGAAAGATGAACACGAGCAGCCCTCGGGAGAGCCTGGGTCGGCCGAGCCAGACCCCTAGGGGTCGGCCAACCTCCCAGCCTCCTGCCTCCTCTTGCTTCCTCCATTCGCCAAGATATCCTTCTCGCCGAGTTGCTCGACCTTGGCCCCCGACCTCTGCCCTAGACTCTCGACTTACAATGAATTGGCGGAGAACAATGATGCCTCTCCCCATGGGAGGCCATATATTTATACTCCGGAGAGTCCCCTATATATGGAATCTAATAGGTTGGTTCTAAGAGTCCTAATATACCTCTTTCTATGAATATACAAGTCTTTAGAAGAGTCCCGGACGTTCATATGCTTCCTTGCTTGGAGATGAAGCCACCGTTTTAATCCTTCCCGAAATCAGCTTTCCATATTCTGCAACCTTTAGTATTTCGACCATATCTCTATCATCCGAAGTCCAAATAAGACAAACTCGGACTCTAAATTGTAGAGCGCGAAGAGATCTACAACTTTGGTATTCAAACTTTCTTCATTTGACGTCGTTTAGGTCTCCGAATTGGGCCCAGAAGGTGCTGCTATCCTGGAAACCGAGAATATCTCGAGATTTAATTGAAGCTAGGCTTGGACTTGTAATAAATCTTCCTTATCTTCATATCTTTCATACTCAAGCAAACTTTAGTCACCGGAACCTTCTTCGTAACGGGCTTGGGCCTTCTATTGGGCTTTAAATCCTCTCTTTGAGAAATCCTCAAATTTATATCAATTATTCCTATTTTCCTGTAAAAATCAATATTGCACAAAAACAAAGAGCATTCTCAAAAACGGGGTTATTTGTTAGCAAAACAAGACTAAATCATAAGATTAACTCCTGAAAAGATATAAAATCATGTAAAAATAGAGCATAATTTTTGTCGAAATCTTGCGTCAACAACATCCCCACACTTAGATCTTGCTAGTCCTCGAGCAAAGAGATCGATAAAAACTCAACTAAATTTAAGCAAATTCTAAATAATTACTTTTCAACTTAATCTTACTTTAGAAAACACTCAAATCATAATATGGGACTTTAAAGCAACTTTCACGCATATAGATCCCCACAAAAATTTATCAAAGTCAAATGAATCATAACAATGCCAAAGTCTTCTTTTCAGAAATATAAGAGAGGGTTTTTAGAAAATTTAAAATTCTTCAAAGATCAAGAAATTATTAAACCCTTTTTGTCAAGCTCTCAAAAAGGCACTCCTATATAAGTGGCTATCCTATAGATTGTTACTCTCTTTTCTCTCTTCTCACAGGGATTTATGAGGAGCTTGGTAAAGGCTTAGCAAAGTTACTCATTTTATTGTCTAGCTAAGATATCTCTCTAAAGATCATCTAATCAACTTAAATTATCTTGGTCATCGAGAAAAAAGAATAAAATCATAAGTAGAAGGATATAAAGATAAAGAAGATATAGATAGTGGACATATGCAATAATAATGAGTTGGAATATTTTCCGAAATTTGCACATGGTTGGAAAAAATGAAAGTTTTTGCTCATTATAAAGTAAGACAATAGGACTTCCTATTTTCCACAAAATTTCCTAATTCTACTCTACTCTTCTCTTTTTCTTTTTCTTCCTTTCTCCTTTTCCTAATTCTACCTCTCTTTTTTTCACTCTCTTTATATTTTGACCACTTGGTCTTTTTCTCTCCCTCTCCTTTTTTTTCTTTTACTTGGCGCCTCATTTACATATATATATATA
>CBMN010045988.1:2432-15142 GCA_000582825.1 Hordeum pubiflorum
GCCATGCCGGCGGCAACCCACCGTGCTTGGATCTCCTCCCCTCTCTCCTCAGCGGCGCGTGTGGCCGCTTCTTTCTTAGCACGGATGGACTCTCTTTTCTTGCGTGCTTTTTCCTTTTTCCGCTCGGCCTATGCGGCTTTGCCCTCTGCTTCATCATTCGCCCATTCGGCATAGGCAGCTTCATAGTCCGCCCACGTTGGTGTGCGGTTCGCGGGCGGCGAAGAACTCGGCGCGGTGGGATGACATCGCCTCCTTACCAGTTGTGTGCGGTCGGGGGTTGCGATGAACTAGGCGCGGCGGCATGCCACAACTTCCTTATCAGTTAGTGTGCGGCACGGTGGCATGATCGACGCGTGGACATAGCTCTGGGACCTGGCTGAAAAGCCGTACAACACAAGATATCAATATATACGATGCCACAGTCCGCTCTGGCTACTTAATTTGCCACGATGCGCCCTGGCTAAGCTTGCAAGCACACATTTTAGAGAGCATGCATGGTCATCGGAACTTGCGCGATCGTCGAGAACCCGAGCCGTTGTCGTTGTGTGCTGCTAGCCGCACGGTCTCATAGACAGACCAGGCGGGGTCGCGTTGCCGATGCACCACAAATAACTACGGGGTGGCAAAGCTCTAGCATGCACAACTCGGCATTAAAAGCGAGCTCGCACGCATATTACAATCCTTCTCTCTCTCGTGCCATCGAACGTTTTGCAAACGGTTCGTTGTAAGAAAATGTTTGTGATTTAAACTGTATTTTTGGAAATCTGATGGTATCAGATAGTACATGATACTTTTCTTGGTGTTCAAATATTTACCACATCATACTCGTGTCTTATAATGACACCATGATAGGTATCATGTTTTTCAGGCATGTTTTCCTTTTTCTAGAGTTAAAAAAACAATAAGCGACACATATGTGGCTGTCTCTTCCCACACATATCCTTTAAATTTCTATTAATTTCCTGTAGAATACATGAAAAGTTATTCAATGACACAATTATGATTTTTCAAACCGTTTTTGAACACCTTTTCATGTACAGAATATTTGAACTTGAATTATAAGCAGTAAATGCCTAGAAAGTGCACGTAAAAGACTAAATATAGTAAACGAGCCCAAAAAATGTCAAATTTGAACATGATGCATTATAGTGGGTATGTTGGTCGTAGAAAATAAATCAAGGAGAAACGACCAAGGAAATATGGGTTCCACTTCAAAACATGACGATTCCCTCCCTAAACCACGAAACTTCCTAGGTGATGGTTCGATATATGAAGAGTGTGTATGATGACATTAGCCAAACCTTCTCAAATATTTGACACATCATATTGAGGTCATGCCAAGGCACCACACAAGGTATCAAGTTTTTCAGGCATGTTTTCCATTTTTTCTAGAGTTAAAAACCCAATAAACAACCATATATATGTGACTACCTCTTCCCACACATATCCTTTAAATTTTTATTAATTTTCCCGTTGCATACATGAAAAGTTATACAATTTCACGATTATGATTTTTTGAACCATTTTTTGTGCACATTTCCATATACAGAATCTTCGAACTTGAATTATAAGCAGTAAATGCCTATAGAGTGCACATAAAAGCCTAAACATAGTAAACAAGCCCGGAAAATATATAATTTGAACAAGGTGCATTATAGTGGGTATGTTGATCATAGAAAATAAATCAAGGAGAAAGGACAAAGGAAATATAGGTTCCCCTTCAAAACATGGCGATCTCCCTCCCAAAACCATGAAATTTCATAGGTGATGGTCCGATATATGAAGAGTGTGTATGACGATATTAGCCAAACCTTATCAAATGTTTGACACAGCATACTGAGGTTGTGACAGGGCACCACACAAGTTATAATATTTTTAGGCATATTTTCCATTTTCTAGAGTTAAAAAACCAATAAACGACACTCTATGGTTGCCTCGTCCCACACATATCATTTTAATTTCTATTAATTTCATGTAAACTAGATGAAATATTATTTAATACCACAATTATGATTTTTAGAACCGTTTTTTTACATTTTTTCATGTATAGATTGTTCGAAATTGAATTATATGCACAAAAGGCCTAGAAAAGTGCACATCAAAGCCTAAATATAGTAAACGAGCCTGAAAAAATGTCAAATTTGCACACGGTGCATTGTAGTGGGTATGATGATCATAGAAAAAAATGAAGTTGAAAGGACCAAGGAAATATGGGTTCGCCTTCAAAGCATGGCGTTTTCGCTCCCCAGACCATGAAACTTCATAGGTGATGGTTCAATATATGAGGAGTGTGTATGACGACATTAGCCAAACATCCTCAAATATTTAGCACATCATATTGAGGTCATGCAAGGTACCACATGAGGTACCATGTTTTCCAGGCATGTTTTCCATTTTTCTAGAGTTACAAAACCAATAAACGACACATCCGTGGTTGCCTCTTCCCACACATATCCTTTAAAATTCTACTAATTTCCTGTAAAATACAAGAAAAAGTTATTCAATGACACAATTATGATATTTTGAACCGTTTTTGAACACATTTTCATATACAGAACGTTCGTACTTGAATTATAAGCAGTAAATGCCTAGAAAGTGCATATAAAAGCCTAAATATAGTAAACAAGCTCAAAAAATGTCAAATTTGAACATGGTGCATTCTAGCGGGTATGTTGATTGTAGAAAATAAAACATGGAGAAACGACCAAGGAAATATGGGTTTCCCTTCAAACTTTGTGATTTGTTTGGGCAGATGGCTACTTTGTGAAGATTGTGTGCCTTGTGGAACCGTGTGCTTTCACCCTATTGTGTGTTGCGTTCTCATTTCCCAAAACCCCAACCACACGGATTACGCATGCACACTGTAGGATGCACTACGATCGAATAGCAATCCATACCTCTCTCATCACACCTGTATACTATACCTTGGATTTTAGTTCGTACATGCACTAAATTAACGACGAATGAACTTTGGATTCCAGTACACTTCGATCGAGCTATATATATCATAATACCAAGCGACTAGCTTGTTAAGCTACCAACAAAAACTTGTGATCGAAAATATATATCATAATGATATTAATCACACATGATTCCTGTTTACGAACCGTTTCCTACGCAGACCCTCAACCCCGGCCCTCTCCCCTTCGTCCTCATTTGCACTGCTATAAATTTGCTCGTTATCGACCCCGGGCCGCCCAAATCTTCAAGCTCAATGATGCCTGTCGCAGCCGGCTACCGCTGACGAATGCCACTGCATTTTGTTTCATCCCCTCGCCGACGCATATCGGCGATGACTTTCTTGACCCTGCTCGATTGGGGATTTCTGCGAGATTTGGCCGGGTTTTTTCCAATGGAGAACCGGGTAATTAATTTTGCGAAATATTTTAGCATCCCTTACCGCAGTTCGTATGTCCTTGTCATTCATCCGGGGGAAATGTCAGTCGATGAATTTTTCTTGTATCCGATTCAAGGGTTTTCCTTCGGAGTGTCCATAGTGCAAGCACAAATCAAGAAAGTGTCGTGGTGCTGTCCAGACGGAGAAGACGTTCTATCTCACCATACCAGATGACTTCAGGGGGTGCACGGTATGTTCAATCCCACCCTACCATGGTTGGCATGGCCTAATATTATGAGCATGTACTATACATTGCTAAATTTGGATAAAAGGTGGCACATGCAGCATAGACGTCAAAGAGGATTTTTTCTTCTAAATTAGTGAAATTTATGTTGTGTTGTTCTTTCAATTACCCTCATATTTGCATGTCATCTTGGTTACATTATCCGTTTAATTACATATTTTTGTACTTTGATTTCAGCTATTGTTATGTTCTCTCAATTTCTCCCATATTTGCTTTGTTGCTCTATTATATGTAACGATATTTTCATTTCCCGCAGTACATCCCCTGCTTTGCAAGAACATGTGTACACGGATGTCATATTTGATGGTTATTTTCACCCTCACAACTCGCTGCTTACGATGAAGCATGCAAGCATCATCCCCCGTTTCTGTTATCAACTTTGGAGTCAAATAATTCATTGTCTCGGTGTCCAGTTTGATGGTAGTACTATAAATCCATATATTTATCTTACAGTGACACCAAGAGCTTGGTCCCCAAGGACATGCACCTCCTCATGGAGCTCATCCAGGTGAATCTATTATGATCCCTTGCCCCCTTTCTCTGGCACTTTATTGTGTTTCTACTATACTTGTTCTAGTACCAGTGCCAGTACGATTGACGATGCACACATTTTCAGAAGTGTGTAGGAATTAATTAAATCCAACTAAAATTTCATTGCTGCTAGGATCTCTAAGTACTTCATTCTTCTACTGCTTGAGCTAACTTATTAATGTGTATTTATTTGTATGTATAGTAGTTCATGAGACACCGGGCTGCCGCGGCGATGATGATGATGACATCAACATGGGTTTTTTAACTTGGTGATTTCTCATGCTTCGGAATGATCATAACATCCAAAGGAGCTCGGAAGAGGAGCAGCAGCGAGAACTAGAGGCACCGCCGGTGACGAGCGGCACTGTCGCTTCTTGCATTTCAAATGTACAAAATGCACCAGTGGATGAGCTATATGTATGTATTCAAATATATGGATGAATGTACACATATTTGGATGCACGGATGAATTGTATATTTTCTTAAATCAATAAATACTTAGTGGTGGCGTTGGATGCTATGCTCAAGTTGGTGGTACTAGTACAGAGCGGTGGTGTGCTATGTATGACCACGCCATTGCTATTCCACATAGTGGTGGTGTGAGTGAACAGTGCCACGCCACCAGTATGTGAAACACTGATGGCCATTGGTGTTTTTTAACACTGGCACCATATGGGTGGCGTCGACTTCTAATGCCAGCAATGTGGTTTTTAGAATGCCGACACTAGCGTTTTCTCCACTAGTGAGTTGTGTTCTTTATCATGGCCAAATACAATTGCATTGTAAAGTTTGTTAGTTATAGACACAAACATGAAGGTCAAAACTTGTGGCAACTCTTTTTTTGTGTGTCCATAGCAAATCTATTACATACATCATGGCAATTTTTGTTGAACATCCCATGCCAAAATCTTTTTATTCATATATCTTGACAATTTCACATATGCAAAGGTTGCCATGGTCTACCAAGCTTTTTGTTCCCATGATATTTAAATATATATTTTTATTAATATGCCATGGCTAGTTAGCTCTATTTTCTAGTACCATGGCTTCTTTCTGCTTAGGTGCCACTTTTTTGCCCATACTAAGTTTTTTCAATTTGTGTTGTTTGACATGGCAAATACAAACATGATGGCGATGATAGTATCCTCAGGCTAATGGAAACTCTTTTTTGTGTGTCTATGGAAATGTAACATGGCCCAACGCAAATATAGAACATGGAACATGGCAAAAAAAAAAAAACCACAACAAAATCATACTTCACATAGCATGGCTAATTCACGTATACACAGTTGCCATGATCTATCGAGCTACTTTCTCTATGTTGTATATTTGTTTTACATTTTTATGGAAAAATACATAAAGTCAATTAGTGCACACGCAATCATGACAACTTTACACATAATTTTTGCCGAGATTTACTTTTTACCATCGTGAAAATCAGTTCACTTTTTCACTTTCTTGCACCCTTTTTCACATGGCTGTTTTTTTAGCAAGAATTTGATTCACAAGTAACGAAAAATCGTGTATATACACTACGGCAAATTTAATTCAACACAACATGGCTAAAAACACAATGTCATTTTTTATATGCATATGCCATGGCAAGTTCATTTTTCATTTTTAATGTTCCAAAAAAGTGCCATTGGATTTGTCATTGGTAAATATGCTTCACCGTGTTTTCCCATGGCAAATTATGATGACAAAGTGCCAAATTATAATGAAAAAACACTGTTAGATTTGCCATAGAAAATTGTTCCTTAGAATAATTCCAAGGGAAATTATTCATTTTAATAATTTGCCATGGCAAATTGTATACTGGCAAAACAAATGAAAAATTTGACTTTTTATTTCCATGGCAAAATTGCCTTTATTGACATTGCAAATTTACCTATAATGCCCTAGCATATTCTTCACTTTTACTTGCCATGAAAAAAATTAATTTTGAATTTGGCATGGTAAATTTTAGTTTTATTCCCATGGCAAAATTATCTATATTACAATGGCAATTTTTGACCTTTACATGCATGTTAATATAATCGCTCATGGCAAAAAAATGTCATGGCAATTTAACTTTTATGTACTATGGCAAATTTTACTTTACATTCATGGCAAATTGTACTTTTATCTTTCATGGGAACTTTTTCTTTCATGGAACCATGGTAAATTACTTTAAGAAACATCACAATCACTACCAAAATAAATATATGGTACACTTTTTTGTGTTCTATATATATAGTAAAAGCACCTCAATTTTTAATGCATATTTTTTTCCACTACGTATAGATGCCAATTGCCATGACTTCTTCCTTTTTGCTCCATTGAAGAAAACTTGAAAAATTGCATTTTTTTTGTATCTGGACAAAAAACAATGACAATTTTTTTCATGGATTATGGCATTTTTATGTTTGAACCATGGTATTTTTTTACTAAACAATATGGTTGTAATGACTCGTAGTTTAGACAGAACGTGGATTTTTTCTGACTGTGCGCTGCATTCATGTATTCGAAAGTTGGGGTAAGTTTGAAACTTTATTTTGAACTTAGGAGAAGTTGGATTCAGATCTAAATTTGGGTATAACCTTTGCTTATTTTTAAACATTTGGATCGCAGTTCAAATCATATATTGCATAAGGATCAGAATGCATAAAGTATAATTCAAATATTGAATAGGAAAATTCAGTTAACAAAAGAATTAATAAAAACATAAGAATTACTAATGGAATTCTTATTACAAATTTATATTATAAAAAGTTTGATACAAAAGGGAAATAATAACAATAAGCATTAATGACATAATAAAAGTTGCATTTCAAAAGATTCTTATAACGGAATTGAAGAAAGAAGGGAATAAAACCCTAAACTAAACATATACTAAATCTTCATGATCTTATTTTCTTGAGCTAGAACTGCACAACAAAACAATAGATAGGAAAGAGATGATTAAGCTTAAAATGTTGCATTTCCCATAGGGAATTGCATTTCCCGAGAAATGCATTGCTCTATGAACTAGCACCCAGGACTTGAAACTAAGTTAAGTCCTGATTAGAAAGCAAGTGATTAAGAAAGAAAATAAACTACGAGACCAAATGAAGAGTAAGCAACCAGTGGAGCAATAGACTAAAGACCCAATGAATCTTGATTAAGTTATGTTCAGCATATGCTGATCAAGGCCACTTAAAATCCACAAACCAGCCTGCTAGATTCCACAACTTAAATACTAGCTAAGTCAGATGCTAGGAACTTGTTCCATTAGAAAAAGCCTCAACTAACAATAGGTTAATTTTGAGGTTTAATCCAACTGACGTAATGTTGTACCAAATCGTTTGTCAAGTCCAAGTTAACAGTGATCATTTCCCGTATAACAAATAAAGCCAAGAACCAGATAAAAACTCAAGTCAGCCATGTCTATCCAAAATGTACACCCAGCTGCTTACATGGGTGTGGATGAAGGAGATCAAGACAACACTAAGCAGCACACTCAGCAGAGCCACAAATGAGGTGTCAACCACAAGAACAACCAAAACATTGTAAAGTGAACACTACAACCATGAGTTAGAGATCGATAGCCACGTGATGCAACTGCATCAAACTGGAGTTGGGGACAACCAAACCTAGTGAGCATAGTGTGAAGTAGCTAGGAGAAGGAGGCGTGCCACAAGAAGCAGGCTATACCAAAAAAACCAAGAGTAAGCACTTGAGCACTTGGGCAATGTGGCTAAGGGTTTTGAAGCAATATTTTCAAGCATTTGAGCAATTGAGTCAAGATCAAAACCTCACCCCCTTTAATAGTATTGTATTTCCTATGGACACAATGTGATCTTGGATGACTTAACCAAAAATGTAGAGTATTGGAGCTTTTGCCAATCCATGTCCTTTGCATTTTGAGGGGTCCACATCCACAAGTCCTTTACGTACCTACATTGAACGTTCCTGAAATGATCTTTGAATATACATTAGTTTTATGATGTATATGTTGTTATTAATTACTCAAACCACCCGGGGATTCGTTACACTTTCAGTCTCCCCCTTTTTTTAATTGATGACAACACATATATCGAAGCTTAGACATTGGATATAATCAATGATTAGCATCGTCGCTTTAAGGAGCATGTGATAAGCTAGAGCTCCCCCTAAATTGGTGCATTATTTAAAACTTGCTTTTGAATGCAAATGCACACGATTAGGATCATGGATTACTCTTCAATGCCACATACATTGTGGTGGAGCACTCAAAATGATATGAATGATATACATGAAGCAGTCATCACAAAACAAATAAGTGAATGATCATAGAAATAAACACATATGATGGATAGATAAGATGCATAGCAAATAAGTATTGTATGATCACACACAAATGTAGCATAGTCTTACAAACCAATCAAATCAAAGTAGCTCAAGTATCTCAGACGAAAAGCAAAAGAAATTAAATGAGCAAAAGCAAGAGGCTCTCTCTCTCTCTCTCTCTCTCTCAGCCCTCTGATCAATATTTATGCTTCCCCTTAGGTAACACGTTACCAATTTTTTGGAAGAAACATAGAGCTAAACGTCGCCCTAGGCTCGATCCACTGCTCTTAGTGAAGACGTCCTCTGACTACCAGCTCTGGTGTGGGTCGATGGAGTTGAGAGAAGTGCGTCTGCGAATGCTTCAGATGACATGTGATGGACTAGAGGTGTGGACACTGGAGTGGTCACTGAAGGTGCAGCAGCTGGAGCAATCTTTGTGGTTGGAGTCTTTGTAGTCAGAACAGCAGCTGACCCGGGCATCGTCTTGAACTGAGTTGTGGTAGGACGTGTATCATCATCATCATCACTGCCTATGTTCGCATTCTCCATATCAGTCTTGAGTGCAGTGATGTCAGCAGCCATGCTAGTCACCTTGATATCAAGAGCATGGAACTTGGTTTCCACAATCCTCTCTGGGCTCTCTTGGTTCTTCACGAGGTTAGCTAGGCCTCTCTCGATCCTCTGAATAGAACTGAGAATATATAGCATTTGATCCATCTTGGTTTTGGGAAACTAAGGAAACTAGGGACGAGTTGAAGTGGCAGCAACTGTAGCAGCCTATGTTGCAACTGAGGTGGGATGTGCATCATCCATGGTCACTGTGCAATCCTCCTTCTCTGGCTGAAGCGGCAGGTGCTTGCGGTCAAGCAAATAGACATTGTTACCAACCCTATAGTTGATAAGCATTTGGATAAGATGTGCAAACCTGCATGAGCGCTTCTGATCTGCAGCGGTCCTTTTCATTGTCTCAAAGATCAAGTCCATAACTTTGAACTTCATGAAATTGTCAATGTGATGCAACATGTTGATGGAGTGGCCTCTAATCATCTTCTCACCTCTAGACTTGGACATAATAGTGTGCCTCAAGATGGTGTTAATGGTGGCTTGCCTGGCCGAAGATAGTATACCGATCCCAAATTATGATGAGCAACATAGTCCAAAGGGATACAAGTGTACATGTTGGCAAAGGTGTTGTGATCCATCTTGGGCTTGCCATATACATAGACTTAGTTCTCACCATCCTCAGGAGCACCTATCAAAGTAGCCCATTCTTCAACTGAAGACTGGCATCTGATTCTACCAGTCATCCAAACAATCTCGCCATCTAGGTATAATATAATTGCATGATGAGCTCGTCATTCAATGTAGTCAACTCCTTGTCGATGAATCCATCAATGTACAGAGTCTTGGTGTTTTCATGCACATTTGGGAAGTTGTTGGGATGTCCATCAATATAATCCCAATCTACCCATCACATGTCACTGACTGTCAGGCTCTTGTCAAGAAGAACAGTCTGGTAGAAATCATGTTGCTCCTTGGTGTGGATATGATAGACCATGACAGGCCTCCTCTTGATAGCATAGGGATCAATGGATCTCCACTTCCTCAACCCGTGTCCTTCCTATTCTTCATGTTATCTGCCTCTATATGTGACTCATCATGGGCAGACAGGAATGTTTTGAACTTTTTGAGATGCACAATGGCTTCATCATCATCATATGTCCTCTCACGCATTGGGCCTTGTTCTTCTGAGATGCAACAATGGTGCATGTGGTCTTGCTCTTTGGATTAGTGGTAGTTGGTTTGGTCCTGGTAGCAGAAGGTGCCTTCTTGGGCATAGTATCACTCATGAGCTTTCTTTTCTTCGAAGGTGGTGGATTCTCAGCTGGTTCTTCCAACTCTACCTCCTCTCCTTCTTCATCTAGATCTTCATACATAGAAGTTGGTCTGCCAACAATATGAATGATCCTCTTCTTTTCCCTGTTCTTCCCTGGCTTCATGGGCAGAGATTTTGATTTCCCTTGTGTAGGGTTGCCTGGATTCTCAAGAGTGAGAGTGACTCATCTCTTGGCAGCTATGGACTCTAACACTTTTCTAGCAACAACTCTTTCCTTCTGAGGTGGTGCTTGATCCTTTTGCACTCCACCTTTACTCTTGGGAGTTACTTCATCTGGCTGGAAATCCCAGTCCTCTTCATCTAAAATTTTCTTCTTCCTTGCACAAGTGGTAGACTTGGGAAGACCATGAGACTAGGAGTCGTTGCGTCTTCAAAGCTAGCCTCAGGACTAGATCCCTCACTCAGCTCAACATTCTCCTCTGACCAGGTCAAGCTGTCCTATGAAGCTGACATGCTGCTCAACTGACCCCTAACTCGGTGACGGTCCTCTATGGTAACGATGACAATGTTTAATGTCAACAGCGCCGAATGATTCTGGCGGCGAGGGCGCACTTGAGGCATGGGCGATGGTCAGGCAACCTTGGCAACGACAGAGGTGGGGTGCAGGAACGAAGCATTTGAAGAATTTTTCAATTGAACCGTCTGCTGGACATATATACCCACCCTTTGTGACTCTATCTGAGTGAAATGACTCAGTGGCTCCGAAACATGTAACTGCCAGAAACAATGCATTTTGGTGTCACCGAGCGGTTTCAGTCGGTCTTTCCATGATAAAATATCAGACCACTCTAAGTGCAATCGGTGGGACTGAATAGGAATGGGTTGGTCTAACTGAGATACACTTAAAAGGTTTTACATATCAGCCCTACTCAGATCCGTGGCTCCAGGTGCTCCTCACCCAAAGGGGCCAAATAACAACTTGTTAAAATTTGGTGATCACCAAGAATGAAACTAAGACAAGTTGAGATAGATAGCTGAGGAGGGGTCGCCAAGAATGAGACAGTTTCATTCTTGGTGATCACAAAAATTTGTGATAGATAGATAAGGGCCAAAAACTGGGATGTCACAAACCTACCCCTTACAAAAAATCTCGTCCTCGAGATTTGGTTGCTCAGGGAACAAGTATGAATATTCTGACTTAAGGAAACTGTTTCCATCTCGGGTATCCTTTTCCTTTATAAGTTGTTCCCACTAAATTCCATATGATCTGGTTACCTTGCTCTGGGGTGGTTTGCTTCACTGTATCCACATCATGACGGGTCTTACCCGATATGTTCATATTATATTGGCTCCGATTCTTTTACGTCTGCTCGCTTAGCTGATGTATTATAATGACTGGAATATGTCATATTTCCATAATCCCAGAAGTGATTTCCAGTTGATGGGTTACCCTTATATCTAGTATTGATAGTATTCCTTGGAGATGTGAACAAATGTTTCTTGGTGGACAAAAAACATTAACTCCTTGCATCGGGTTTTACAATTTGCTGCATGTCTTCCAGGTTCAATACAATGCTGAGAATCATAACCATTCTCTTGGCGGAATCTGACTACTTGCAGGGGTTCCTAAATCATCTTGGCTGATTCCACTGTCTCTAGTATCAAACACGTACTAAAGATTTGATTTGTCACCTGTCGTGACCGGAATAAAGAAGTAATATCTTATAGCAATAGCTTCTAGAAACTTGACTAATGGTGGTTCTGGAAGAATCTTGTTCACGGCAGGCTATCCTTGCACTGGGTACCATATGTGAGGACACATGATCCGAGACTGATGTTCCGCATTTCGATCACTCATCCTATCGGTATCTCCATATGTTGGGCGATGCTTTAACCCGGTCACTGAAGTCAAAGTGCTGAGCTGGCCTTTGGTCTGACAGTCTTGGATATTTGATGCTGACAGTTTCGAGTATACACTGTTGGACAAGCGGGTTACCTCGATTTGAGGTCTTTACAAACGGATTATACCCCTTGGGTGCATACTCATGGTGATTGATACAGAATCAGACTTTCCTGAGTGTCTGTACCATGTTGTTCACGCAACAATTATCGCACCCCGTGTTGTCGATCTTGTCCTTCATTATCATTCTCTTTGGTTGGATCCTTTGCCGAAAATGATTGGCCATATATATCCTTAATTCATCGTGTGACCATAGGTGCTGTCAGATGCAATATTCCGGCAATCATACCCTAGTCGTGTTTGTGACTCGAGTCATAGGAAATATACCAGGTTCGCATGTACTTGTAGAGAGCTCATTGATACGTCTCCAATGTATCTATAGTATTTGATTGTTCCATGCTAAATATTATCATTCTAGGATGCTTTTTAGGAATTTATTTGCCAATTCATATTA
>CBMN010046093.1:1431-14183 GCA_000582825.1 Hordeum pubiflorum
TCACATGATCTTTGGATTTGGCACGGTTTCTTTGGCATGCCCGGGTCTCACAATGACATCAATGTGCTGCAGCGATCACCATTGGTTGCGAGGCTGATTGAAGGAAAAGCTCCTCCTTGTCACTATACTGTTAATGGACATTAGTACAACATGAGCTACTATGTGGTTGACGGTATCTATCCTCCATTGGTTACCTTTGTTAGCACTATCTCTAACCCAGTTGTCCAGAAAAAGTTTCACTTTGCCCAAAGGTAAGGAACAGTTAGAAAGGATATCGAGAGGGCATTTGGAGTTCTGCAAACACGTTTTGCAGTTGTTCATGGACCTGCTAAACAATGGGATTTGGAGACCTTGTGAGAGGTGATGACATGTTGTGTGATCATACAAAACATGATGGTCGAAGATGAGGGTGAGGATGCTGCCGCGACTCTTGAATTTGAGAACACGTGTGATTCTATCGAATTTCCAGACCAGAATCCGACCATATTTGAAGAGTTTGTTCAAGTCCATCGACAAATTCGATATCGACAAAAACACGAGCAGCTTAAGAAAAATCTGATTGAGCATCTGTGGGCAGTTAAAGTGGACAAGAATGTTGGAATGTAATATCTGAACCTTTTAAATTTGAACTATGCAACTATTTAACCATTTGTATTCTATGTATGTGGCTCTTTGAACGCGTGGACTTTTAAAAGAGAAATAGACATGTCGGATGTATGCGGACAATGGTGGATGGCCGTCTCCCGCATCTGTGTCCGCAGGCTGGTCATGTCCGTAAACGGATACCAGAAAGAATTTGCGGGTAACCGTTTGTTATGCCATTAGACAGCCCTATGTTGTATGGATGGAACATGTAGTCATGTGTGTAACCTGTAATCGATCTAACATCTAACTAAGTCGTACTAATTTGTACTTCCTCCGTTCCTAAATATAAGACCTTTTAGAAATTTTATTATGAACTACATACAGAACAAAATAAGTAAATCCATGCTTTAAAATATGTTTATATACATCGGTATGTAGTTTATAGTGAAATCTTTAAAATGTCTTATATTTTGAAACGGAGAGAGTATTATCTAACAGCCGTTCCTAAATATAAGACCTTTTAGAGATTTTATTATGAACTACATACAGAATAAAATAAGTAAATCCACGCTTTAAAATATGTTTATATACATCGGTATGTAGTTTATAGTGAAATCTTTAAAATGTTTTATATTTTGAAACGGAGAGAGTATTATCTAACAGCAATGTGTACAACATACCTGTATCGATCGTGAGGTTAGGTCCGGGCCGTATGGATCGTGCAGAGAAACTCGGCAAATCGGCTGATCCGCCTCCGCATGCGCGCGGCAGCCGGCACAGGTCAACCACGTCGAGTTCTTACGAAGCTTCCGAGCGGTTATGCCCTAGGGCGCGCGGCGGTGATCAGTCGGATTATCGACTGCAACGCGAAAGGACACGAGACTTTTTTCTTTTAGAAACAGGGACACGAGAGAGATGGATCTTTTACTCTAACCGATTCATCGAAACCTTTCGGAGCAATTCCAACCAGGCGACTTATTTCGTCCGCGCACGTCCGTTTAGCTCGCCGCGGACAGAAAACACAGTCCAATACATTGTCACCCGCGACCTATTTCAGACCTAATTTTGGACCGTTTTTGCGTCGGCGCGGACACGAAGTGGACACACTCCTTGCCCGCGTGCTCCTTCCCCAGGCCCGCTAGCCGGCAGCACAGTCTTCTCTTTTTATCCCTTTTCCCACCCGTCGTCGGCAAAGCGCGCAAACCCTAGCCCGACCCCATTTTCCCGGCCACCTTGCTCTCTCCAGCTCCCTCCCTCCTCCACCCAGCAGCAAATCCACCGGCAGGGTGCCTTCCTCGACCCAGTGCGGGAGGCCTAGTGATAGATCTGCGACGACGGCGACGAGATTTGGCGCATCCTGCCGATGGCGGACTGCTCTTGCCAGGATTGGCCGGGAGCCGGTCCACCTAGTCTAGGAAAAGCATCGGTGTCGCATGCAGGCGCTCAATCCGCCTTAAGACGCTCGGATCTATATTGTCGTCGGTCCACCGACAAAGGCTGACGTATTGAAATGCACGATGAAATAAAAAATAAACGCCGGTCGACCACGTAAATAAAAAATGGGTTGGCGCATTGAACGCATGGCCAATTTATTTGTAAAAAAAAGACGGACGAGCCGACCCAAACGGACAAAACGCGAACAAATCGCGCGTCCGTTTGGGTCGCGCGGTGGGAGTTGCTCTGGCAAGAGATATATAAAAGATAAGAAGAAAAAAAATCTAAAGGCGGACGGTGCACTCTCCTTCCGGGACACGCGTCACGTGGAGAAAGCCATGTTGGAGGGCACCCGCTGCCCAGTCCTTCTTCAATTAAAAATCGGAAAAGAAAAGGAACACCTGAACCCATCGAAATCTCTGCTCCCAAGGAGCAAGGGGCGGAGAAAGGCAAATCTCCCAATTCGCGGGAGCCATCGGCTGGCTCCGATTCCGCTCCAGCGGGGACTCTAGTGGGGAGCATTCTTCCCCGCGGCCCGTCTGCGTCGTCCGCCGAGCTACAACCCCCCCGGGAGGGCTGGGTCTTGATTCGGGTGCGCTGCCTCTTCCCCCGCCGAGTTCTCGGCGAATCTCCTCGGAATCTTAAAGTTCTTCCGGTTTCTGCTTCACAGGGTAGGTTTTGGTTAGGTTTCGTCTAACTTGTGGGGCCGAACCGCCTACTTGTTGCCTTGCTGTGTTGTGGCACATGCATTTTGCATGTTTTATCCTATATATCATCACTACAAAGTGTACTTTTATCTTGTTTATTGTGGCGCTAGATCTTGGCTGCTGGGTTCAGTATTTTATGAAATGCATTTGTCGGTAAGGAGGCTTAAAGAAATTGGAAATCGACAGTCTCCTGGTCTTATAAACAACTTTAATTTGTTCCACTTATGGGTGGACTGCATTCCTAGCGAAGTGATTGTTCAAGAACACCAAACTGTAAATCTGTGGCCTGCACTGCCTATCTCTCAGATTTTTTCTACTCGGCCTGCATATTCTGCTTGGTGTGGTGAAAATCCACTAAACCAAGATGGTTTCGCTATAATTTCCGTCGAATTGACAACGTGGTTACCTAGTTGACGACATTCCTTCTTCTTTCTTCACAGGATGCCAGATGTATGAACCAAGGCCATTTTTGAGCACTGAATCAGCTCACAACAATCCAGTTTCTCACGATCAACAAATCAGTCCAACTGCCAACAATGCAGCGTCTAATATTGGTGGAAATAGCTCAAACAACAGCTTTGCCACCAGACAGCGTTTACGGTGGACAGATGAGCTTCATGGACGTTTTCTTGAGGCTGTAGCACAGCTTGGTGGACCCGACAGTAAGTTTCGATTTCTTTTTAGTTTGCTTTTCTCTTCAACATGTTATAGCTGCGTAGCTTGTTGGACTGTCATTAGCTTATTTCTCCTTCCTATTCTCTCCGTCCCAAATTAGTTGACTTAAATTTGTCTAGATACGAATGTATCTAACACTAAAGCATGTCTAGATACATCCGTATCTAGACAAATCTGAGTCAACTAATTCAGGACGGAGGTAATACTTCCCTTCACCTTAACCTGCAACTGATATGTATGCTCCATGTTTAATATTTCTAACCCTTGGGTGCATTTTTGCTGATTCTCGACACAGGTTTGTTCTAGTTAGTTAATGGAGCAGCCAAATATGATATTTTGGTATCCAAATATTTTATGACCCACACATTTAGGCACTGATGTAGCTGTTCTTTCAGGGGCTACTCCTAAGGGAATTCTTAGAACAATGGGTGTTCAAGGGTTGACCATTTATCATGTCAAAAGTCATCTGCAGGTAACTACTTAGCACTTTGGCATATGATATTCTTATGAACTTACCCCTGCATTTACTGATTGAGTTGTCTGTTTCTTCAGAAATATCGGCTCGCAAAATACATCCCCGACACCACAGCAAGTGGTGGGTAATTGTAGAATAAAAAGTTTTGATTTAGCATGCGAGAGTTCAAATGCACCGTGACTCAATTTTCGTATTGTAGGCGACAAGCCGGAGAAGAAAGATTTAGGAAGTCTGCTTGCAGGAATCGAAAGCTCCCCGTAAGTTTACTTTTCGCATGTATTTCGCAAAAGGCTGTTATATGTGGCATACCAATGTGGCCTTCTAAAATGTAGACTTCCATTTGATGCTGCTTAACAGTATACTGTCAAATTATCGACTGTGGAACTTTCTGGTAGACTTGTAGTCAACTCTTTTCTGAAACTTGAAGAGTGGTAGTCAACTTGAAGGTTCTTCTGTTTCCTGTATCTTGATAAAGCATACCTTTCAACAGCAGGGGAACGGAGACAAGCGAAGTTCTAAAATTGCAGGTGGAGGTGCAGAAGCGGCTACGTGAACAATTAGAGGTAAGTAGATACATTATGAGCTCTGAATCTGTGGCATAGATTCATATTGTAGCGAGCACCCTGTGAATGGCTTATTCTGGCACTGGCTAGCAGTAAAACAATAGTACAATACCATACTGAATATTAAGCTTTTCCATGAATGCTGAACATTTGCACCTTTATCATTGTACTACCAAAATGTCTTACATTTAGGAATAGAAGAGGTAGTGTATTATTGGAAATAGTACTATTTTCTCCATTGAATCTGGTTAATTTATCATATTAAGCCATTGACATGCATCCTTTAGCATGTGATTACCAAGTATTTACAGCAGCACATTCTCCTTACTGTATGTTACCCCAAAACATAAAAAAGACTTGCTCAAAGGTGTACATTCTAATGGAACAGTATATATTTTTGATTTATCATGCGTACAAATTTCTGTCTGGCTCAAAATCAGCTGAAACACATCGTTATTGCAAAAATCAGTTGAAGTTGAAACACACCATCGAGACCTAAATAAACACATCGTCACTGAATAAACACATCTCTGCAATAAAACCTAAATAAACACTAGTAGTTCTGACTCTGCAAAGATTATGTTTGTCGGATGACATAATCCTGTGTCAGTAATCATCTGTTCACATGAGCTCTTGATTCGGTCTCTGACCAGCAGCGAAACTGCTGTAGGAAGCACAGTGGTGTAACTAGTCTTATCATGCACAATTTTTCAGGCAGTGAAGCAGTGTCATACGAAGCTTCTGTCTTTGCCTTCCAGTTGCAGGAAACTATAGAGTACTAACTGTTTCAGCAAAACATATTTGCAGGTACAAAGGCAGCTACAGCTCAGAATAGAAGCCCAAGGCAAGTATCTCCAGAAGATCATGGAGCAGGAGCGCCTGAGCGGTGTGCTGTGCGAATCTGGTAAAATGAACGCCCTTGCCCTGGCCGAGGAGGAGCTCCACCATGATTTCAGCAAGACTGAGCCATCAACCCCAGTGCTGACCTCGGAGCCCCCATTCCGGGACAAGGCCGTTACTGCGAGCGGTGATCTGGAAGGAACAGACGAGCTGCTCAAGGTTTTTTCTTCACATGACGACTGCCTCTCCTTGGACCGTGAGCTTTCGACCCCAGATTCCAGTTGTGGTGCCGGTTACCTCCTAAACAGCCCCAGAGATAGCAAGAGGGCTCGTGTGGGAAACAGCGAGTTTGCACTTCCTCGCATCATTCCGGAGTCGAGCTCGGGTTCCTATTTGCAACAGAGAAGCTCGGTGTTCTCATCCGGCACAGGGCGATCTGGTTCATCGTCAGCTCTGGATGCCAATGAAGATGGTTTTACCAATGGCTCAGGCAGTGATGTTTGATTAGGATTCGCTAGTTCTATCTATCAGTAAGTAGAGTTATTGGTCTTAGAATAGAGTAGACGATGTGGACCATGTCTTCGATGTGTGTTGTATTGCACCACTTGTGTTTATTCAGTCAGAGGTTCCATGCTATTTTAACAGATTGCAATGTAACAATCTAGAGCTTCATCGCGGTGAAATTGCTGTTATCAGGCTTCTGATTGCGTGATTTTGGGCTCAGTATCTGGCCGTTAAACTGATTTCACAATCTGTTGTCAATACAGGCATGGATATAGGATGATGCATGTCAACTAGTATAAGCTACGCAAGAACAAATTAACACGAATGATCCGGATTTCAATGTTGTCAATATTCTTACTACACAACATAACATGTGCAATGGAGGCGAAGCCGTCACAGACACTGTTTGATACAGGTGTTCAGACATGTCAGTCATTCTATTTGGAACATGCCGAGTCACTATTAACAGGAAGATAAAACCACCATGCAACCAATTTATAGTCAGCCATCCTTCAGTTGTCGCTTCCACATCGTTCATTCATCGTCGTCCTCATTTTCGCCAATCCCTACCCAGCGAGTGAAAGCAAACAGAAATTCCTTGAAGGTAACCATCCCATTCTTGTCCCAATCCATCTCCTCTGGTGCCATGTGAAAAAAAATGGATATACGTTAGTTACCAGATAAGAAGATGGAGCTTCTACACTAACAGTGCAGATTATCAGTTTTGGATTCCGCAGCTGCAGAGAAGGCAAAACATTCACAATGAAGCAGATGATGCTGTCAAAAGGTGACATCAAGTAGCTGCATTCAGAGGGTGGTTGCACCGTTGCAGTGTCAAGCATCTTCCTGTGCATATTTAGTTTTCTTCATCTAGGTGATGACTCATGAGTGCAGAGTGAACAGTAAAAAAAGGTGAACAGAGATTAGAGATCTAGTCATTTTATTGAGTAGGCGTATGTCCAGTCAATTAAAATAATTCTTTTGAATAGACATTTTGTGCCAGATACTATGAAATGGAGAACTCACCAAATCTTTTCATGGCTATACGGCCAGCGGAGCGTTCCCCTGGTATGCTCTCATTTATTGCTTGAATCATCTCATCCTTACTCACATACCCGTCCTTATTCTTATCCAAGAAGACGAATGCATCAACCAAGGTCTCAAAAGATGACTCAAGATCTCCTAATCCCATCTTTGTCTTCTGTGTTTTCAGTTAAGGAAATAGTAACTCCTGCATAACTAGTGTACGAGACCTAAAACAGCAACTGAATGCAGAAATTTGTGAATACCATCCAAGAAATATTGATAATCCAATCATGGTTACGCTATGGTATCCTTTTAATGGGAAACAGTGTATAAAGAGTGAAGGATACTGCTTCTGACGCAGCCGGATCATTGAGAAGATAAACAAGGCACAGAAAGACAATGAACTCATTGTACTTCATGCCCATATCTTCATTTATGTCGCAAGCTTCAAAGAGATCACTTATCTCCTCCTCTGTGAATGAGATTTCCAGCTTCTGAAAGCAATTCTTGAGCTCTTCTTTATCAATTTCACCATTGGAATCTTCATCTGAGAAAGGTAGGACGCAAGTTCTGGATCTGTTAGTTACAGAAAAGGCAAGAAAATGCCAAAGATAATTATGCTTGTTTGCACAAGTCGGTTAATATTTGTCAAAGTGCAGCAGTCTTCCGCATAGGCACTGCTGCACTGTAAAACATCACTTGAAGTCAACAGTTTATTGACAGGAACAATAAGTGAAATAAGAGTTCACATATCAACAATTTATTGATCCGCTCCTCCTTCATTATAACTTCAAAACATAGCAAGTAAGATCACCACCGCAATTCGCTAGCTATGAACTTGGAAGGACAAGAGAAAAATGACTAGCACAGAAAGAGGGAGCGCGGCAGGGCTCACCGAATTGCTCAAAGATGGTCTTGCACTTTCTCAAGCCCTCGTCGATTTTCGGGAACTTCATGATAATAGTATTGAATGACTTGACCGAAGTTCCACGCGACGCTCTCTGCTTCATGGACTCCACCATCTTCGACTCTAGCTTCATACCATGCGAGCCCCGCCTGCCGGCGTCGTGGCGTCCAAACACGCCTCCCATGCCAGCACTTCACTCCACTCAGCGCCCACAACTGGATACACTCCAAATGACCAAGCAGTGGCAGCACCTGAAAACCATAGCTGCCTATCAATATCATATCTCAAGCTTTGGTAACTGCTTCAGAGCATTATAAAATTCTGCAGGTAGTCCCAGAACCAAAGCTATGCTCGACGCTAGTCACCGCATTCGGAGTCACAACTCACTGGAATACTGCCATTCTTTTTCACACGAGAAGAACAGGGCTCCCAGTAATTCATCGTCACAGTCACAGTCATCAATCAACCAGCTAATCGCAAGACAGCGCGGCACGCAAAGACTGAATCCGAAATGCGCGGCGAGGAAATCAGCGGTGACGGCACGGGCAGGGCGCGCGACAGCAAACAGCGAGGGCGTGCTTGACAGCAATAATTAATAACGAGCATAAAGAATCTAGGCACAGGCAAGTCCCTGGGACTGGGTTAACCTAAGCCAAGACCCCACCTAATCCTACCCACCAAGTACCAACCGGGCTGGAGCGCGGGCTCAGTTGAGCTCTCGCGTGCCGCCAAATCATCGTCTACCAAGAAGAAACCTGCGGAGGTCCTCCCGGTTGCTTGCGCGCGCGCAGGACGAAGAGACCAGCCGCAACAACACCACGCGGAACCAATCAGGGGGGAGACTGCGAGTGGATAGAGCAGAGCAGGGGGCTTGTTCTTGCCTTTGAAAGTCGGCGATGCGGCGGCGGGGGGAGGCACGAGCTTCGACCGGCGGCAGGGAGGGAGGTGCGATATCTTCCCTTCTTTCGCCCCTGGGATTCTTCGGGTCTGGCTGGGGGAGGCGAGGGAAGCTTTTCCTTTTCCTTTTCGGTGCAGGAGATAGGAGGAGGAGGAGGGTGGCGAGAGCGGCGTGAGGTGGCAGCGGCCTGCGCGGAGGGACCGGGCGAGGATGGCTTGCTGCGGCTGACGTGTGGGGGCAAGAGTGGGTGGGACCCGGACGTTAGGGAGTGATGGGTGAGGGGACGGGGTGGTGGGTGGGTGGCTCTGGAACAGCGAGATGACTTCGCCGGGATGACACGCCGGGTGCGGTGGCGGGTGCCCCGTGAATGGAAGAGTCGACCTCGGACCGTTGTCTCGCTGTCGCCGTTTCCAATTTTTCTTTTCTTTCTTTCTTTGATTGGGGGAGTGCGTTTATCCCGAAATTGGTGCGACGCGGCCGACGGGACGAGCCTCGCGGGGGCTCCCTCGCCCATTGCGTATTCCTCCGTTCCGGAGAATGAAGCGCGCATGCCTTCTAAAATTAAATTTTAACCGTTAACTAAGACCAACATAGATATGAGAAATCAAAATTACATGCTTGAGCTTATGTTCCAAAGGAAAACACGCTGTAGATTTCATCTATGGTCGCGTGCATGCCTTATTCATTAAATGGAGGGAGTGGTAGGTTTGTGGGATTAGATGTTTTTGCACCCCGAGCTCAAACAGTAAATTATAAAATATATTTAAAATGTTTTAAAAAATCTGAATTATTTTATGCTAAACTTCGACAAATGTTCTAAAAACTCGTAAAATTTCATCATAAAATCACATTTGTGAAAGTCGTGGCAAAAAAAAAAATCAAAACTTTGAAAATGCTACTTTCGAAAGCATTTTGGAGCACTACTTTCATATTTTGCCATGACTTCTACAAATGTGATTTCGTACTGAAATTTTGTAAGCTTTTAGAAAATTTGTCAAAGTTTGTTATAAAAAAATCAGATTTTTTAAAACATTTTAAAATTATTTTTTTGAATTTACTGTTCATCCAAACTCATTTGAGCTCGGGTACAGAGGGGCACTTTGCAGGTTCGTGTCGTCTATATAATAAGCTCTACATGCTACTTTACATACTGAAGTTGACGATGAGTTCACTTTCCATTCCGCTGCAATCTCTCTCATCTATCTAGACGACATCACCCGTTCCGTTTACAATAATTCATTCTCCACTTCACCTCAGTCTCCCTCATACATATGGGCGTGTTCGGTTCGTGGAATTAAGTAGAATGTCACGGGTCGGTCCCGTACGTGGCACCGATTCCAGCTTTTAGTTTGCGAACCAGAGAGGACGGAATGGTTCCCCGCGAGGGAATATACCCTTGATATGCGGAACCAACCGATTCCTCTGAATCGGCGGTGCCACGTGGAACGGCTCGCACGCGAGGTCTGCTCCTCATCTCGCCCCGACCCCGCTGCTTCCCTCGACCTTCCCCAATCACGTCGCAGAGCTAGCCTCCTCCCAACCCCGCCGCTTCCCCTCCTCTCGAGGTTCCCCTGACCGACCTATCCATCGCTTCTGCCGCCATAGCCTACCTCTGCCGCCCTAAGGCTCCTGCCGCTGCGCCGCCGGCCATGGCTTCCGCCGCCCGAAGGCTCATGCCGCTGCGCTGCCAGCCATGGCTTCCGCCGCCATAGCCCGCCTCTGCCGTCGGGTGTCTCCTTCGACGCCGCCGTGGAACCGCCCCCTCCCCCTCCCCCCACGCCTGCAGCGTCTCCTCATCCTTCCCAGGAGGCCCGACGGGATCCCCATCTAATTTTTTACCTCCTGAATTTCCTTGCACTTACATGATTTCTTTTACCTCCTGAATTTGCTTGCACTTACATGATTTCTTTTACCTCCTGAATTTCCTTGCACTTACATAATTTCTATTACCTCCGTATATGTGTGTTGTTTGTATTTGATGTCAGTATATGAGCGGTGTGATGAACAAATCCATTCCATTCATCTCAGAAACCAAACACCTAAATGTAACCATTCCATTCCTCTGAATTCTTTCTACCAAACGTAAGGACGGACCGACCCATTCTAGTGGAATGTAACCATGACATTTCATTCCACTTCGTTTCCGAACCAAAAATACTAGAATACATTGGACATTTTTATAATGGAACAGTAAAAACAAATGCAGTTGAGGAGTCTCGAACATCACTCCTAGCTCAGTCAAACCAACAATTGACCACCTCATTCATGTATTAAATGAGAAAGTAATTATAAATACGTGATAGTGCTTCAATGGTTGTGCAGTTACTCCAAGAGCAATGTTGCCTTTTTGCTTGAGTAATTTCACGCATTGTAGTAAGTCCATGGCTATCGTACCTTAATCCAATATAACCTCAATTATTTTTATGATTCTGTACCAACTCACATGTGTTATTCTAGTAATCTTTACGGCTATCACTATATCAGGCAGCCTCCATATCACATATTAAGCGCGCTCCATATGAATAATCTTAATAGTCTCTTAAGAGCAACTTGTGAGGGAGCTACAAACACTTATCTGGACGGGCCAGAACATGCCATGTAAGGAATACCTCTGAAATTTTGTTCTCTGGCCCAATTTAGCATTACTCTTCACTGAATTTTCGTTCGATGGGCAGGTCATAGCCTGGTTTGCCCTAGCCATAGCTTTGACATTGCTAGCAGTGTCGCTATATTGACAATCTCCATATCACATATGAAACACGCTCTATGTGTGTAATCTTTTCTAGCTATTAAGAGCAACTTAGCATAGTCACCATATTGACCGCCTTCATATAACATATGAAGTGTGTTCTATATGGATATTGAGACTGTCGAGGTGATGCACAGACTGAGAGTCTCCATAATGGTTGGCTCTATATCGTGGTATCCACACATCAGTGTGGCATCATTTTTTTCTTGATCTTCAGTACATATTCAGTTAAACCAACAACATTTAGTTAAACCTGAGCGCGACAACGAGGACTTGGATGACCACGAGCACGACGGCTCGAGCGAGGACGATTCCCAACAATAGAAGTTTTCGAATAAGGATTTCAACATGGATTTTAAGAAGGATTACAAGTAGGATTTGAACAACCTTAAAACTACAATTCTCTACTAATTCAACTACAGACTCTTCCTCCTCTTGAAAGTGAGCTCACACATGAGGGGGGATTCAAGTACCTTTAGTTCCGCGTTCACGCGGTGGACAAACGCATATTCGTCCTTATGCAGGATGCGACCACATTTTTAAAGATGGCGTGAACGTGGCTTCCGCCACGTTTCTGCACAAGTGGCCATCAAGATGCGATCGAAGTACACGAGGGCGGCGGGAAGGCGGGTGCGGCCAACTGCCAATTCAGGCTTATGGCGTGCGTCGTTCTCGACCCAGTCGGAGTCTGAGTAGTGCCACACCCTCCCCCAGAACTTTCTCTTGCCGCGGCCCTTTTCGGTCTCGCCCACGGAAGGTCCGCGGGAGGGCACCGCCGCACTGACATGGTCGATGGTCGTGGTTGTGTCGGTGATGGGGAAGTGCGAAGAGAGGGGTAAGGTGGCCACCGGCTTAGTGTGTGAGTATGGCGGGAACGGCGATGGGTGTTACAATACCCACGCAGGGGCGCGCTCCAGCGGAAAATGGAGGCTGATTTGCCGCGTGCGGGTAGGAAACAGGTGTGAAACGCGAGGACGCCCATTAATTAGTGCTCTTCCCAATGAAAATACATATGCCGCATTTGTAGGGGCATAAGAGGCAGTCGTACGAACGACCACGTCATTGAACAGGTTGCACACGAGAGGAAGGCCAAGCTGGAATTTTTCTCCCGCGCGAGCGGTTAATGGATGATGCATGCTGCAAACCAATGCCCACAACCTCCAAATATGGATGCTAACGGGCTAGATATGGAGTGCCTACCATAAATTATGGTGACTCTAGGCCATATGAAGACTCTCCTAGAGTGTCATTTTGAACCAAAATCATCATGTCAACAATTATTATGCCGATCGGCTCGATATAGAGACACTGCTAAAGTTGCCCTAAGCGCCCGACAAGTCCCTACTGTTAGGACATATTTCTCTCTCAGTGGTTTTGGTGATTGATGAC
>CBMN010046265.1:0-10344 GCA_000582825.1 Hordeum pubiflorum
ACATACATTGCTACCAAACAGCCGCAGTTGCATGTACTCAGCATGTCTAGACTAAGCATGTCTCAAAGGGGAACAACTATGCTAGGGTGGGAATAGCTACCAAACACACCCTAAATGCAGGTCAAGATCGAAGATTGTGATGGGGATGGCGCCGCCGACCCGCCGCAGCCCAATCCGGCTCCGGCGCCCGCTGCCGTCAAGGCTGAGGAGGCGATTGATGTACGTGCTATCTGAATATTGTGGTAAAGTACTGTTAATGGATTGGGGGAAAACGGGAGAAGGATGCGAGCTGAGTGATTGATACTTATCTAAACGCTCTTATATTTCTTTACAGAAGGAGTATTTGTTTGGTGCGTACATTGTAATGTACAATAGGTCATAACTTCATTGTTTAGAGGCATGTAACGAGTGTCACTTGCTGCCTAAATGTGCTTGTGTTGTGCCGAGTGGATGTTTCAACAAGATTAATTTATCCAATAGGATGTCGTGTCATCTTGCCCTAATTTAGTAATCAATACGTTGTAGACTTTATCTAGTGATCAACATTTGTCTTGGATCTTAAAAGTGCTTCTTCTAACTGAACCACCAACGTCAAGTTTCTGTTTTTCTTTCATGGAAACCTTTCACCTGTCATGTTTTGCTTTCACTTGAACACACGTATCATAGAACCAAAACAAAAGGACTTAAAAAGAATCTAGTTACTATAAATTAGATTCTTGTGTTGGATGTGGCCCGTATTTTATGATTGGAGCACTAATAGTGATGCAGTTAATTTATTGTGTTGAGTATTTGAGAGTAACTAGAGTGCTATCTGGACCCCTTCTCTATATTGCAAATAGAGTCAGAGAATCACTAATTGGTAGGACTACCACAATTTTGTGACACTGTTCTCTTTTATTGGATTGTTTCTGGTGAAGTTCTAAAAATGACATGATGTTCTTCACTCTACTGTAGGATGGTCAGCCAAGCTCTTCATCCAGTTATTTAAGGTCACATTTTATTGGTATGGGATTTTCGCCAGTGCTGGTTGACAAAATGCTTCGGAAACATGGTATGTTATTCTTTACGAAATGCCTTTCTGGATGTGTAGCTAGATATGAAACCTTTACACCAATGAACACACAGTTAAAATTAAAGCCAAATACCTTTCGATCTGTAGATTAACCACACACATCTCCAATACAGGTGATCATGATTCTAACGCTATATTGGAGTCACTTTTATCTCATCCTGTAAGCGATTCTGATTTTCCCATGCATTCTCTGGTTGATATATTGGGATAGTCATAGTGTTTATGTTCTGCTTTTATAGTAAAATTTCCCCTTCTTGAGTCCTCGATTGAGTAGTTTACGCTCAAAATTCTACCATGGCCTTGGGTAACTATTCCCTTTTATTTTCACGGTCATTAATAGATTACTGATTCTGGATTGAAAAGACATAGCATGAAAAATTGTATAGGATGGTAATATTTCAATATTGATACTGGGGCTATCTTATTTCCTTAGCTTTTTTCTTGCACAGTAGTATTGGTGCTTGATTGCTACCATGTTTTAAAGATCTTGTACTTAGTATTTTGTGTATATCTCGCGAACCTTGAAATTATTGTTGCTGGTATTTATGCTTTTGTTTTCTTCTATTCTGTGCAGTTATTCCTTCGTTTTCTCTACTATTGCTAGTTGCTAGTGTAACTCTATTTGAGGTTATCTACAAGAAATTAGAACAATGTCTTATTTAGAGGGCTAATTCTCATTAGTTTGTGTTTAAGCTTTTGTTTCTTATATGCAGTTATTCCTTCATTTTGTGTATTGTTGCTAGTTGCTAGTGTTGAGGACATATACAAGTAGTTAGAATGATGTCTTGTTTAGAGGGATATTGACCGTTGTCCAATCCGGCATTCTCATGTTTCAATTTCCATTGATGGTGTATATTATATATTGCACGTTGAGGAAGAGATCTAAATTTATGCACTTCAAATTTCTCAAATTTACCTTGATGTTATATGCCTCATCAGAATTCTGGGTCTGAATCGTCAAGTTCCTTGGGAAGTCTATTTGATTCCGATAATGAAGAAAACAATTTTAATCAGGACATCAAGGTAATTTCTTAGCCCCTGCTGTTATCGTCAGATTCTTCATTTTGAATTCTTTAGTCTATATTCTGAACGTTTCTAACTTCAGCCGGAGCCAGATTCTTATTTAGAAAAGAGGTCATATTTACTCCAAACAATGAACTTCTCACAGACAGAAGTCGATTTGGCATTCGAACAATTAGGTATGTGATTGTGCATTTACTTCTAAATGTAGCAAAGATTATTTATTTTTGATATTTTCGATTGTTTACTGTTGCTTTGTTTAGAACAAACTTTTAGTTAGTTATAGGTACCACACACTTAATTTTATCACAACAACATTTGTTGGAAATATGTACCGAAGACAATTTAGTTGTGTTTGATATCGAATTTTGCTCATCATATTCATTATAAAAATAGCACTCCAACATATGCTTAATTTCAGGTGAGGATGCACTACTTGATCAGCTCGTAGAGTTCATTGTCACTGCCCAAGGAGGAGTATTCTCTGGAGACCTGGAAAATGGCAATGCTACAAATGAGGTTTTTTGTCCTATACCTTTTATTTTTCTCGTTGCTACTTCTACCTCTGATCTTGATCTTTGTAGACACAAAGTAGACTTAGGGCTAGCTTTTCAATGAGCCCTTCATGATATCGATTACACGGGCAATCAATTGCTTTTGTAATATGCTGTTTATGTAACAGTCAGTAGTCATTATGCTTTCTACAGTGATTACTGGTTTGAGACTAGAAATAGCATATTGTGTAACTCGGAAAATGGGTTTCCTGTAGTAACTATAAATATGTTCTCGAAAAGTTATTTTATATTTACCCTATCAAATCACGAGTATAATCCCCTTTTATGTTACCTTCATTTCAGTCCTTTTTTTATGTGCTTTTTTACTATGAGTTATTATCTTTTCACGCGTTCTAGGTTTTCATGTGTATACACAAAAAGCTTGTCCGACAATCATTGCCTAGTAGTCTGCATTATATATATTTGCTTGTTAACATTACTAATGGTTAATGACTGTATTATGAACTTCATACATGATTGCTAACATTAATCATGTTTGTTGCCTATGTTTATAGTTTTTACTTTTTTAAACACCGAGTATATGTTGGATTCTAAATTACATACAAATATGAGGATCAAATCATGAGTATAATCCCCTTTTATGTTACCTTCATTTCAGTCCTTTTTTTATGTGCTTTTTTACTATGAGTTATTATCTTTTCATGCGTTCTAGGTTTTCATGTGAATACACAAAAAGCTTGTCCGACAATCACTGCTTAGTAGTCTGCATTACATATATTTGCTTGTTAACATTACTAATGGTTAACGACTGTATTATGAACTTCATACATGATTGCTAACATTTATCATGTTTGTTGCCTATGTTTATAGTTTTTACTTTTTTAAACACCAAGTATATGTTGGATTCTAAATTACATACAAATATGAGGACCTTCAGGGCTGAAACCCAAGTTTAAAACAACACTTTTTCAGGTAAAAGCTGAATCATTGTTTGGGGTAATGGATAAAACGCTTCATTTGCTTCAGATGGGTTTTACTGAGGAAGAAGTCTCATTGGCTATTGATAGCTTTGGTAAGTGAAAATTAAAATGCTTTTAAATTATTCAATATTGTTAGCTTCCAGTTCTGCTTTTACTAGATATACTTGAATCTTTTAAAAGATTATGACATGTGTCAGTGAATTGCTTACGATGTTTGCTTAGAGGTTGTTTGGATACGTGGTTTTTACCAAACCCGTTTCCTCAAAGCGTGTTTAGTGGGATAACCACCTAAAACTACGTTTGGTTTGCACAACAAATCCTTGGATAAGTAAAACTTGGTTCCCGTAAAACCAGAAAAACGAGCTTTTGGAAAAACGACTATTAGTCGTTTTTGTATAAACGAGTTTAGCTTATACAGGACGGAGCTCATCGTCACCATGCCCTTCGAAGTCACTATCGTCGTTTCCGGTGAACTGCCGCCTGTCACCAGCGAACACGCAATCACCGGAGGAGGTCGCCATGGACGGCACACAACCTAACGGATTTATGCCGAATCGACCGTCGAAATGCGCCGCCGTCGTTCCCGGCGAAGATACAGTCGTCGTTCTCGATGAACCGATGCCCACCACGCCAGCTGAACACACTACCACCTATGGGACACGCCACGAACGGCACACGACCAGCTAGTCCACGGCTACGACATCATCGTCGTGCCCGCGGAACACCGAAACACCATCGTTTCCTGCAAACCCACGCTCGCCGCGCGAATTGAACGCCCGACAACCAGAGGAGTTTCACAGATGCGACTAGCTAGTTCGACATCAATAGCAGCGAGTCCCCACGCCCTCGTCTGGCTGGTACCAGACGGGATGTTATGAGCAGCGTGGTGCCCCCGCCCTCGGATGCAGCGGCCGGCGTGGGCGCGCAGGGTCGTCGAGGCCCGTGGGGAGATGAGCAGAGGCGTCTAGGATACGGGCCAGAGGAGCAACCGGAGATGATGCCTTCAGTGCGTACGCCATAGTCTATTTGGAGGAGAAAGTTTGGGGGGAAAGTGACTTTGTCCGTGACGGGAGAATGGAATCCTCCAAACAAGGAAATGGATAGATCTGTTATACACTTTCCAACAACTTTTTCTATAAATGGATTCTTCTTAAAAAAGTAAGTAAAACTGATTTTACAAAAAACCGGCTAAAAACTTGTATTCTATAAATCCATTACTAATACCTGCTATCCAAACAACCCCTTATATCATTTATGCAAACTACATACTTCACACCCTTCTAGCAAGCACTATTTGGTGCATGGTTTTTGTGAAGCATGATCATTTTAGTTTTTTGTTTATCTTGAAATCCATGGCTACTTTATATATTGTGTGGCTCCCCAGTATACTAGCATTATCGATTGGAGAAACTGCCCGTGCGTTGCCCTCCCAAGGTGACTTGGGTGGTGACACCCTCCCACAGCCAGCTTCTCTTCTCCACTTGTTCCCCACCCACCCACCCCCTCACGGTGCCGCAGACCCCAGGTAAAGCCCCATACGGCTGTTGCGGTGGCGGGCAACCGTCTCCTTCGTTGCTGCTCTTGGATCCCCTGCGACCACAACCCTAGCCCTATCCTTTGTTGCGCCGTCGGCGCCAGATGCCGCTCCTCCCCCCGCCTCACTATGGGTTGCCGCCGACCTGGAGCAAGATGGCCGCAGCCAGGAGGGCTTGCGATTGCCCCACTCTGCTCATGCTGTCCCCCCTTCACCTTGGCATTCCTCCGACAACCTAGTCATCGGATATGGCTGTCTTGGTGGCGGGCCCGGTGACTCGGGTGGATGGTGTGTTGCCTTGATGTGGAGGGGGCAGATCTGGAGCCTCCACAATGTGTTCCCTGTCCGTGGTTCGTCAGGTGGCTAGCTATGTGTCATCTTCGATGGAGGCGTTGCGGTGAGGACTTGAGTGGGGTTGCGAAGGGGTCGTTGCCCCGTGTCGTTGCACAACAGGGTGGCCTGAGCCGGGGGTAGGGCTTGTGCATGCTCTCCTTGGAGATGGCTCCCTCTAGGGCTTGTTTGTTGGGTTGCCGGAGATGTGATTCATGCTTGTGTGGCGAGCTCCTTGCGTGTGACGTTCTGGCCATTGGGCTTGATAGGAACCTTGAGGTATTCGTTGGGCGGCAAGCTTCGTGCTCTCCCTCGATGTTCATGATGCTGCGTGCCGGTGCCTAGGGAGGATGGGTCATCAACGAATCTTGCACAAGGCCTTGGCCATTACCGGCAGTGACGTCGTCTACAGATGTCGTTCTCCTCCTCGAAGGTGTTTCTTCCATGCCCCTCCTCCTTAAGTCATCCGGTATCCTCGCCTTTTGTTGCGGTTGCCCTCCTTTGTCATCCCCTTCCGCGGTGCTCTTACAGGTGCGGCAATGCCAGTGCTCACTCTAGGGCTTTCTTGACGCTGAGGGTGTACCTCGATGTGTTCTTAGCTTTTCGATGGCGTGCTTCTTGGTTTGTACGCCCATCGTGGGATCAAGGGGGGTTGTTCGGATCAATGTCATGTCACAAGTGTTGCCGAAGGTATCATCATTGGGTGTGGTCGGTGGTTGTTGTTGATGGTCTCCAGAGTTGGAGGCTGGGGCGCCGGCAAATGCCTTGCATGACCATGTTCATGTCGACGATCCTTGGAGGCACCGTTTCAGTTGCCTCTCCTTCAAACTGCTGGTACCCTACCCTGTACCGCCTGGCCTGCCACTAGGTGTGCGCCTTAGGGGTGGTGTCTCGCTGGCGATGCATGCAAGGTGCTCCAGGAAGACTTGCGCTCATCGTCAAGATCAAGCGAGCTCTTTCTGTTCATGTGCTTGGCTTAGCTTTGCTTAGTGCCTATTTATTGGCCTTATTTGTGCTTCTCTTTGTATAGTTGGAATCCCCAGCAGGGTTGGTGTGTGCATGTGTTACCTTTGTGTGATGCTTTGTTGGGTGCTTCATCAATAAAGCGGGCGAAAGCCTTTTTGGGTACTGACATTATCAGAGGCTAATTAGCCATTAAATTCCATCTGATCTGAAGTATGTAATCTTGTAAACATATGCCATGTGGACATGTGCTCCCTAGCACACTTGTGCAGAACTGATATTTTCAAGCTGACGAGTACATTGTAGTCTACTGCCGCTAGTCTGTTTTGGTGAGTTCCTACAAACAAACCTTAAAATGTCACGTTTCTTACCCTTTTCAGGTCAGGAAGCAGCGGTTCAGGAGCTGGCTGACTCAATTTTTGCAAGACGTATTGCCAGTACCATTGAGCAGAAACAGGTAATCGAATGGCATCCATTTCTCACTGCTACAGACTTTGTGCGGTGAATTTCATACATATGTTGTTCTAGAGTTTTGCCAGAAGTCATCTTGTATGCTATGTATTGCCAGTACCATTGACCAGAAACAGGTAATTGAATGACATCCATTTCTCACTGCTACAGACTTTGTGCAGTGAATTTCATACATATGTTGTTCTAGAGTTTTGCCAGAAGTTATCTTGTATGCTATAGGGCCGTTTAGAACACACTGCAAGGTAGTAGGTTAGATCAATTTTTTACATAAACGATTCCAATGATGTTACCAGTTGGTTTCCGAGGTTCTGTTTCATGATTTACAAAACCAACAACTCAGTAATCATTGACTTCAGTGCTCATATGGAAATGTTATCTTCTTTAAATATGCTTATGTATGTGGCATATATATTAAAATCCAGTTAATAACCCCTCTCGTCTCTAATTTGGCCTTTTATGTTCTATTGTATGTAGGTGAAAATTGAGTCTGAACTTCTAGGCGAGCAAGAAAGTGAATATTCAACATATCATCAAAGGTTGAACTATTATGATGATGACGATGACAACATAAGAGCTAAAAAGGCGAAGCATATATTCAGAGATGATAGAGGAGCCTCGAGCAGCCATGCTGTTAATCAACCTAGCTTTACTCCGTGGTTAAGTGGCTGTGCCAGGTCAGCTGGTGATGGTTATTTGAAGGAAGAAGATTACGAAATGACATCAGGCCCTCGTGCAAGTGTCCGTGGTGACCTTGCCAAGCCTCCCTTCTTCCTCTACGGAAATGTTGTTAACATCACCAAAGCTGCATGGTCTGAACTATCGGATTTCTTGTTCGATGTGCAGCCTGAGTTTATAAATAGTCAGCTTTTCTCGGCTTTGATGCGAAAGGAGGGTTACCTTCATAACCTTCCAACAGAAAGAAGGCATGCTGTGGTTCCAAAGTCACCAATGACAATTGAGGATGCAGTGCCTTCCACAAGACATTACTGGCCCACATGGGACACAAGAAAACATATTGGTAATGTTACTTCAGAGGTGGCAGGAATTGAACAACTTTGTGAGACGTTGGGAAAGACCATAAAAGATTCACGAGGATTTCTTTCAGAAGAAAAACGAGCGCAGATCTTGCACCAATGCAAGATGGCAAATCTTATCTGGATTGGTCAAGACCGGTTAGGCCCTCTGCAGCCAAATCAAATGGAGCGGATATTAGGTTATCCACCAAACCATACAAGTCTGTTTAGTCTGAACCCACCGGACAGGATTGCTGCTATGAAATACGCTTTTCAAACGGACACAATTGCTTATGTTTTGTCGGTCCTAAAAGACATCTATCCTGGTGGTTTGAGGGTGCTATCCATCTATACTGGAGTTGGGGGTGCAGAAGTTGCGCTGCATCGTCTCGGTATTCCTCTGAAGTGTGTAGTGTCTATCGAAGAATCTGATGTGAACAGGAAAATTCTGAAAAGATGGTGGGCAAAAACAGAGCAGAGTGGAGTGCTGAGACAACTACCTGGCATATGGAAGCTAAATACCAATGTTCTTGAGGACCTATTTAAGGAATTTGGTGGCTTTGACTTGGTTGTTGGCGGAAATTACGATTCGTATAGAGGTGGGACGACAGTGAATGCAGCTATGGGGATGAACTCCAAGAAATACTTTGAGTACGTTCGTGTTCTTCAAAGAGTGAGGAGTATGCACGCACATTTTAAGTAGTTGTTGCCTGGCATAATTATGTGTCCTTCACCATCAATCTTCGACAAGGGATGGCGTAGCGTTATGAGACTTGTAAATGGTAGGATGGAGACGTATGCTTTGTTGACAGGTAGAGAACTTTGTGCTGTCTCTTTATCGAGCTAGAGAATTTTCTACCGTCTCTTTATCACTGCATGATGAGTTTAACTATCCTTCTGTTCCTGGTTAATTAGCTGAACACGAATTATCCTTCTTGCTTGGTTGGTTTGTTTGGTCATGTTGCCGCCGTTCGTGATCATATTTTCCTGTGCTGTTTCAAGTTTTTGTGCCGATTATCGGTTGAAGCAGAGGCAGCGGTACATGCAGGTTGCTGACTTGCATATGAGCTAGTGATTGTGAAGCAATGATTTGTGTGAACACATACATGTGAACTAAGAAGGTATATGATTTTCCCTTTTCGGTTTAGGAATTGTTTAGGTGCTGAACTCCTTATGCTGCTTCAGACAATGACAGGTGGTCCATTTGTCTGGCATGCTGCACTGTAGTTTCTTCATAGCCAAGATGGAATATCAGATCAGGTTGGGTTAGGTTTCTTGAAGCAATGGTGTGTGACTTGTATATCTGCGTGCTAATAGAAGTTTGGTCATAAGTCATAACCAAGAACCAAAAGCTGGGCTGGTTTGCTGGTGTGCTGGCGTGTGACGACACGAGAAAGCAGTACAGTAGCACCTACTCAAGTGCAACCAGCTTGCTGGTTTTGAAGATTTATCAACGTATTCAGTTTGTACCGGATAGAAAGTTTTGAAAAATCTGAGAGAGATTGTGATGAATACGAATGAATTTATGGCCTCGTGGGAGAACTGTCCAACACTGCCCCCATAGAATCATGGCCATGTGCCTGCAGACAATATCAAACTCCTGTGGTTTCTACTACTATAGAAGACAATTGGATCCTTTATCGAAAAAAGAAGAAGACAATTGGATCCATTGCAATTGCCGCCTCAGTGATCTGTTCTCCCTCGGCCACGATGCCCATCCGATGACATCGTAACTTCTCCGCAAGTTTGGCGATCGGCATGTTCCTATTCTTCGCACAAAGCCGCAGGCTGTGGTGAATGAGCTGGAGACCGGTGACCCCTGCGAGAGTTTTTCTTCTCGCCGTCGGCACCCTTGGAGGCGTAGAGCACATAACAGGGGAAGGCAGTAGCGCCGGCATGCGCGGGATGAAGATGGGCGTGTCCTCCTGGCTCCCCGTCTGCATGTGAAAGGAGGGCGTGTGGACTGGTGTCGTCGCATCATGATTGTTAAGATTAATTACAACATATGTAATTAAGGAAAATCTTCCCTTGCCCAACGAACGTACGGTTACACCCGTACAGGCGTCGATGTCTCCCGCAACCGTAGCGTCTCCCGTAACCGCTCCAGCCTCGTTTCGTCTCTTGTGCGGTGCAGGTTGACTGGGCCTTAGGCCGACTGTGCAAGCCCAGGCCAGGGCGGCTGGGTAGCCTCGGGCTGCCACAAGTGTGGCTGTTATTTTATTCTCTTATTTCTCTGTTTAGTAGTATTAGTTGTACTAATTATTATATATAGTGTATTTTTAGACTATGTTTAGTACTATTTCTTACATTAGTCCAGTTCTAGATTTATTCTAGGTTAGGACTTGTGTAATTATTAGTGTGTTTATATTATGCAATGGATTGATGATATAAATAAAGTACCGGATTTTATCCGGGAAGAATGACATGTTCCATGTGTTTACCACAT
>CBMN010046331.1:0-11216 GCA_000582825.1 Hordeum pubiflorum
TCTATCCCTGTCGAGGCCCTCGTACCAAAATAAGGATAGGATCGCATCTTAGGCGTTACAACCTCTCGGATGAGCCAGATACCTTTCATTGGAAGCTATCAATGAATGGGTTGTTTTCAGTTAAATCTATGTATGTCGACCTAATCAACTATGGTCCAATCCCGAAATCGATACATATTTGGAAAACTAAAGTGCCCTTACGAATCAAAGTCTTCATGTGGTTTGTTCACAATGAGGTGATTCTGACTAAGGATAACTTGGCAAAGCGTAGAGGGGGTATAAATGATGATGCTTTTGTGATTATGATGAAACAGTTAAACACCTCTTTCTCGAGTGTCCGGTGGCTACATTATTATGGCATTCAGTTCATATAGCCTTTTATATTACCCTCCAAATAGTATTCACACGCTTGCGACACATATTCAGCTATGAGTATGCGCGTTATTTTGGGCTATATGGAACTGTAGAAATGATCCAATGTTTAATAGACAAACTCGGGTTAATTTTTTATATGTAATCTATAGTGCCACTATTTGGATCCGTATGTGGTCGTTACTCACTCCTGCGGAAGCCAGGAAGCATTTGGTTACTGGGTCTACCCGATGAAAGATGGTAGCTCAGGTATCTATAACCGATTTGGATGATGGTTCAATAATATGCTAGATGTTTAGTCATCTCGTCCTATTTTTACCGGTTGTGGCATTTTACGTCTTTATGTTTCATTTCATTTCATTTTAGCTTGATCAGAACATGTATTTGAGCACAGAGATTGTTGATTTTTTTTTACTTAATAATATGGTTGCATGCATCATTCTGATGCAAAGGCCGGGGATATCCTCGTTTTTCAAAAAAAAAAAACTCGTGTTTGCATTTTATTAATAAAGTCATGTCATTGCTAAATAAAAATCTAGTGCCACAAAAAGGAAAAGGAGATCATAACAACCCGATAATTAATCTGATGAAAGAGATACTATATATTAGCTAGGTGCTTTATGGTACTAACAGATTTGACAATATCTTGTGAAATGTATTGCCGGCGAGATTGCTTTGATCAAACTGATAAGCTCACCCGACCCACCTGGAAATGTAAAAGTAACGTGCTCATTCATTACTTGCGAGGTTGCTAAACCTTTTTGCAAAGAAAGACCTAACCAATGTTGATCTTCTCGCTCAAGAATACACTTTTCTCAAACTCTCACATATGTGTCAAGTCAACAAGAACAATTATATCCAGAGCGTTCGGTGAGCTCTGGACTCCAAGCTAGTACACCTGCGCCCATGAAGGAGTTTGCATGATTAATTGCAGAATATTGACAAGAACATCATCTTCTCCACTGCATGCGTGTATGCGATTTTACAAATGTAGGCGGCGCCACAGCCAGTTTGTATGGCGCAACCGCACCAACCAATCTTCTTGGGCAACCAAACCTGAGGGAATTCTGTCACAATGTCGGGTGTCAAAGGTTAGTTGGTGGCAGTATTCATCTGATTGATGGATGAGGTGATCGATATATATTGATTGGATGGATGATGTAGTTAAAGCCACATATATATATGCAAGGGACACATATATAGTTTAGGGTTTGAACAAAGTGGGACGGAAGCAACCGATTTCGGAGAATTGGCTGAAAAAACGCGGAATTGTCTTCGCGGCGGATCCACACAGTGGTGAGCCGGGGCGGCAGCGGCAGAACAGAGAGCCCCGTCTACCTATCGTCCGGCGACGAGTAGATTTCATGGCGATGACATTATCTTTTTTTTCGGTAATGCTATCTGGTTGTTGTTCTATGGGAAGGAGAGGAAAAACGAATGTTGTTTGCAGACAGTTTTAGTTGCGACGCGAGATCAACGATGACGGTTTCTGCTCGTGTTTTCTTAAAATTTTCTTCTTTCCAAAAACTAAATCTACCATCTAAACGTTCGCAAATGCTACCTCTCCCAACAAACGTTTGCCCGATAAGAGTCTTTTTTAGGGGATACGTGAGACGGGTGCGACCATGTCTCGCTTGACATGTGTCAGTAGCACGTCTTGCCTCAAGCAGCCACCAGAATGGGCCATCCCAGCGCAGACCAAAGGACTTCGGCACTCTTTTTTTCATCTGTTTTTATTTCACATTTTTGCTTTATTTTTCATTTCTCCTTATTTCAAAATATTCTAAATATATTTATTATATAAAGGAATTTATATATGAAAAATATTAATCACACATTTAAAAAGTGTTAAATATGAATAGAAAAATGTTTATAATGTATGTGAAAATTGAACAATGTAAATGCAAAAATGTAGACATCATATGAAAAAAATGTTAATCATGTATTTCAAAAATGTTAAACATGTATGTATAATATATATTTTTGTGTACACGAAGAACATACCGTATGGGAAAAAGTAGACAAAAAATATATGTTTTAACCAGGTCAATCATGTAGTTTAAAAATATTAAATATGTATACCAAAATTATTCGTAATGTACACAAAAAATATACAATTTTCTAAAAAAAGTAGACATAAAAAATATACGTTTTCAAAATTGTGAATGACGTATTTAAAAATTATTAAACATGTATATAGAAAATGTTCCTGGTGTATATGCAAAATGTAAGACGTGTATGACAAAACATTGACATCAATATATGTTCGAAAAAAATCATGTAATTGAAAAAATTGTTTAAAAAGAAAGCAAAGAAAGAAATAAAATATGATGAATAAAACCAATAAATAAACAAAAATAAAACCAAAGTATAATGAAGAAAGAAAGAAAACTGAGAAAATGTCAATGAGAAAGCAAAGAAAACGAAAATAGGATGAAGCGATGAAAACAATAATAAAAACAAAAGGAAAACGAGAAATTAAAAACCTCAAGAAAACCGAAGCTGATCGAACATACAGCGTGCAGCAAACAAAAGGAGGTAATGGTCTGGCCGGCTAGTTGTTGCGGTAAACCATTTCTTTTTTGACACAGTACAGACACAAGCGTTCATATATACGTGCATATACACACCTCTATAAATGAGCACATACACCCTACCTTTATGAGCACCTTCAAGAGACTGATCCGGCATATCATTTTAAGATTTACGAAGTCATCGTAGGCGCCTCGTCGTCGATGGAAACGTCTCCTTCTACTGAATGCACATCGTCAGAAATACTAAAATAAATCCAGGAATAATGCGAGCACCAAGACTTGAACCCTGATGGACAGAGATACCACTGTTTCTCAAACCATCCAACCACAGGTTGGTTCGTCGCGTAAACCATTCCTATTAGGAAAAAGTACATGCAATATATAGCCCCGATGACTGTGATCGCCCACCTGATCTCGGGCGTGGGTCGCCCATCAAAGGGTCACGAAGCGTTTTCCTCAATCGTGTTTTGCGAAGTTTCCAAGAGATTCGTAGCCGGTATTGAGAACCTATCCAACCGTTCTTTTCCTGGTAGTTTTTCCACCGTTCACGCAAAGATTTATGTAGATGGTGGAATGTCTCACGATGGTTCTGTGGGTGTAGCTGCGGCAGTGTGCAGAGATGAACAAGGTAATTACCTGGGATTTTCAGCGATCGTTCTACCCGGAGTGAATATCCAACAAGCCTTGAGGCCATAGCATGTCATGAGGCCTTGGCACTAGCTGCTGATTTGTCTTTGAGTCATCTGATGATTGCATGCGATTGCAAACCGATTGTGGACGATATCAAAAAAGAATTAGGAAGCCCACATATCACAATTGTGAAGGAGACAGATATAATGAGGGCAACTGTGATTTTATGTTCGAAGGTCAAGCTTCGAATATGAGGCACACAATCTTGTAATTTTTTCTGTTTTGCTTTCTCAGGGTCGCCACTTGTGGCTTCTACATCCACCTGAACCCCATTGTATCCATATGAATGTTGCTTCTAATTAATAAAGTGTGGGGATCCCTCAAAAAGAAAATCCAACCGCTTTTTCTGTTGTTTTCTCCACCGGGTTTTCTTTTTCTTTCTATTTTTTTGTCATATCATTTGTGTTTCTATTCCTTGTAATTCAAACTTTTCCTTTCCTTGTCACTCTTTTCCAAATTCGTGCTCTTTCTTGAACTTTCACATACATTTTTTTATTTTTGTAATTTTTTTAATTCTTGATTTTATTTTTGAATTTATGATAATTGTTCAAATCAAAAATAGTTTTCAAACTACTGAATCTTTTTCCAATCAAGACATTTGCATGAATTCATGAAATTTGTGAAGATTTTTACTTTTTTTTTTGAAAAATTATTTGAATTTGCAAAAAAAAGAATATCATTGCCATTTTTAATCCACATTTTTGTAATTTATGAACTTTTTTTTAATACTGTGCATGTTTTTTGAATACATGAACATTTAAAATTTACTAACATTTTATGAATATATTTTTAATTCGGTCGATAGGTCGGCTTTCTTCATTCGCAAACCAGCCGATTGATCGAATTTTGACTACTAACTAGTTGACCATTGCCCTGTTGACCGCTGATCGCTGAACATTAACATTGATATAAAAAGTCACATAGTTGAAAAAGCTCACGTCTCTGGAAAGAAATCATGGCTTTGTTTTAATAAAGTTGGCGAATTTGCAAAACGTTCATGAATTTAAAAAAAGGTCGGAAATTTTGAAACAAAGTCATGACTTTGAAAAAGTTGAAATTTTTAAAAAGGTTCAAGAATTTAGGTCATAGATTTGAAATAACTTCATTAATTTGAAAACATGTTCACTAATATTATAAAACTTCTGGAAAAACATTTGCGAATCTGAAAATAAAACTTCATGGATTGGTAATGAATACACATGTTTGCAAAACGTTCATGCATTTCAGAAAATGATCACGTATTTGAAAAGGTTCAAAAGTTTAACGATTGTTTACAAATTTGAAAATAAATCTTTGTGGGTCTAAGAAAAGTGCATGAGTTTCAAAAAGTAGGGGAAAATAAAAAAATAAAGGACAAAGAGGAGTCATGCAAAACTCATCCTAGAAAAACTAAGGAAAACGCGCTCCATCAAAAATAGTTGGAATCTTCTAGAAGGTTCCTAAAATGGGTAGGGAAAAAACTACATGGACTGGCCGAACAGAGCGCAGAGGCGTGGCATAGATAGACAACGATATATAAAATGTTAAATGGGTCAAGCCCAAGCCTTTTGCGCTGCCTACTGGTTAAATGTAGATGGCGTTTAAGGCTTCAATAGGGTTCGACTCGAGTGTAGGGCATTTCCTATTTGGTGCTACAAGCGATCGTTTTAGTTGCTTTTACAAACGGCGCGAATCGAACTCGTGACCTCTTCCTCTTGTATAAACCGCGCTAACCATTCGGACAACTCAGAGCTCATGACATCTAACATCCTTTTAAACTTTTATTATTTTTAAGATCACGAAAAGCCCCTGGTTTGTGGACGATTTTAGTTTGATTTTTTTTCTTTCCTTTTATCTTGTTTTCGTTTGTTTGTTTCTTTTTCTTTATTCTTTTCCAATATTACTTTTTTCAGAATGCTTGAACTTTTTCAAATTTGATGAACATATTTAAAAATCAACAAACTTTTTTAAAAATTGAAAAACCTTTTCCAAATTTGAAGAACTTTGTCCAAATATAAAGATTTTTTGTTTCAAAACCGATGAACTTTTTTCCCAATTCGATGAACATTTTTCAAAATCGATGAACTTTATTTTCCAAATCAATGAAGATTTTTCAAATTTGATGAAATTTTTCGCAACATCGATGAACGTTTTTAAAAATGTGTTAACTTTTTCTCAAATTTGGTGAATTTTTTAAAAAAATACTGGACGTATTTTAGGATACATCTAATTTTTCCAAATATGATGATTTTTTCAAATTCAATGATTTTTTTGCAGAAACGGTGATTGTTTTTCCAATTCGGTGAACTTTCTTAAAAATGAATGAACTTTTTTTCAAAATCGATGAACTTTCCAGAAAATTCAGTGAAGCTTTTTCGAAATTGATTAATTTTGTCAAATTTGTGAACTTTTCTCATGGTTGTGAACTTTTTTTCAAAATCCGCGAACATTTTGATTTCACGATTTTATTACTTTTTTTATTAAGTCAACGGTTGACCGGTCAGACACGATCAGACCCAGAAAATAAGGCGATCGAGCGAGCAGGGGAGCGAATGCCTTCTTCTTGGGCCGGGCCAGAACAGATGTGCGTGGGCACGAAAGCCCTGTTTGGGCGCTTAAGGTGTCGAACAGGAGCTCCCCCAGTGTAGCGCTCACTGCGAGCGCTATATAGCTGCCATGTCCGATCTGGAGTATGGAGAAGACGAGCTCCAATTGCATGGATGGGCGTTGTTTTTTTGTTGTTGAACAAACTAAGGGTCCCGAACGACCCAAACTCTGCATTAAAGATCAACCAGACATACAAGCTTACAAAGAGATTCAAAGAAAACATAAAGTTACACCCTAGTCCCTGTCTTTTACAAGGAGGACCCCAAAGTAAGAGATGGAAAAGCAATCGGGTCCAACTCTGCCTCCGCTTGGATCCAGGCTCGCCGTTGCCGGGGACGGACCACTTGGGGCGACGAGACTGCCACAGGCACATCATCTGCACACCATGGCCACCGAACTGAAGCAGCATCTGCCTCCCATATAGCACCATGGGCAAGAGGAATTGAGATGGGGCGCCCTTCGACCAGAAAGGCAGTGGTTTGCCGGTGAAGGCCGGCAATCAACTGCTCCTGCAGGCGCCGTAGCTCCAACGGAACGACCACCACTGCGGATGAACATGAACCCCATCTACAAGCTCTAACTCACTTTTTCTCCCCATATCTTTCTCCACCTCCATGGTGGCTTCCAGATCCAGGGGAAGAGGGAGAGGCCTCCTCCAGAACAGGGGACAAGTCGAGCTTATTGAGGGGAGCAGCAACTTTGATCCATCCAGCAGCAGCAGCAAGCACCCTACTGCCGCCACTACCAAGATCGCCGCTGCAAGCCGCCAAGCACAGCTCGAGTGCGCCGGCAGCCGGTTCCCGAACGGCATCACGCCAGACTCCATACAGGAAACAACACAAGTCCTACAACTACTATGCACAGAGCTGCACCGAGCACCTCTCCCATATCTTCCCCGGCTGGCGGCGCCGTCGAAGAGGAGTAGGGATCGGGCCGGGCAGGAAGTCACGATGGAGGTGACGACTCTCAAAGTTGTTGGCTTTCTCTCGAAAGACTCTCACGTGTTTATTGGATGGTCGTTGTCAAAGAGGGGAGGTTCAGCGTGAAGGTAGGGCAAATTGACCAGGGATATAGGGCTTGTTTGGATGATGCCCATAGGAGCCCTACCAAAACGGCGGCGTGCCAATTTTTTGCTGAGCGAATTGGCCGCCATGTATTTGTCACTGCACAGGTGTCGGAATCACTGTAGATCGCAACAGGTGACCAAAAAGTTGGTAGGGATTTTAAAATTTGGTTGTGTTCCAAACGCCTGGTCACCCCATGAGTCAACGCAAAAAAAATTGGGAGGCCAGCCGTGGGCACCCATCCAAACAGCCCCATAAACCGCATCCCATTTAATCCCATTTAAACCCACTTATATCTAACAGTTCAATAATTGTTATTTTTAGGGAAAATGAACTTACTACCTAGGTAAAGTTAACTAAACGGGACTTGCCGATTCAGTTTATTTGCCATTTACATCCCTGCAATTGACGGCCAGTTTCACCTCTCAGCAAGTTTTTTACTTTTTTCCTTTGGTTTTCAACAACAAAAGGTGGTGTTGTTTCTCGAAACTAGATATTTAAAAAAAATGATATATTTTATAAAAGAATCAGCATGTGTTGGAAAAATATTTCACTGTATATTCCCACATATATTCAGTGTATTATTAAAGAATAGTCATTCTATAATTGAAATAAGTTCAACGTATATTAAAAAATGTACATAACAAAAATGTTCAAAGCATATTAAAAATATTCAATTTTTATTTAAAAAATTTTCAGTGTATATTAAATAAATAGCATGTATTTGAGAAAAATCAACATATACTAAAAAAAGTTTGCCGTGTACATAAAAGCTATAAAATAATAAATGTGGGTTATTTGTGAAGGTAGGGCAAATTGATTAGGGATATAGGGCTTGTTTGAATGATGCCCACGGGAGCCCTACCAAAACGACGGCGTGCCAATTTTTTGGCGAGCGAATTGGCCGCCATGTATTTGTCACCGCACAGGTGTCAGAATCACTGCAGATCGCAGCAGGTGACCAAAAAGTTGGTAGGGATTCTAAAATTTGGCTGCGATCCAAACGCTTGCTCAACCCATCAGTCAACGCAAAAAAAAAAAGGAGGCTAGCCGTGGGCACCCATCCAAACAGCCCCATAAACGGCATCCCATTTAATCTCATTTAAACCCACTTATATCTAACAGTTCAATAATTGTTATTTTTAGGGAAAATGAACTAACAACCTAGGTAAAGTTAACTAAACGGGACTTGCTGATTCAGTTTATTTGTCATTTACATCCCTGCAAGTGACGGCCAGTTTCACCTCTGAGCAAGTTTTTTACTTTTTTCCTTTGGTTTTCAACAACAAAAGGTGTTGTTGTTTCTCGAAACCAGATATTAAAAAAAACAAAATGATACATTTTATTAAAAAATTCAGCATGTGTTGGAAAAATATTTCACGGTATATTCCCAAATATATTCAGTGTATATTAAAGAATAGTCATTCGATAATTAAAATAAGTTCAACGTATATTAAAAAATGTACATCACAAAAATGTTGAAAGCATATTAAAAATATTCAATTTTATTTAAAAAATGTTCAGTATATATTAAAAGAATAGCATGTATTTGGGAAAAATCAACATATATTTAAAAAATGTTTGCCATGTACATAAAAGCTATAAAATAAATAAATGTGCAAATAGGAAAAAACAATAAAAATAAAATCTGAAAAGAGAAAAGGAGAAAAAGAAGAGAAAAAAACGAAATGTAGAACCAAAGTTAATGTTGAGCATCGTGATTAGAGTAGAAACATATGATAGACTAGAAAGTATTCTGGCTTGTATTATATTTCAAGAAGATCATGTACTCATATATATATGCTATCGAGGCTCAAGCAATACAACAATAATTCCACCAATCCCTCTCTATTCCCTTCTACATGGTAGCCTAACTGGTCCAACCCTAGCCGCCGCTCACCGGCCGCCTCTTCCGCCCCGCACTCCGCCCCAGGGGCGGTCGGCCTCCATGACCACTGTCGGGGGCCACGCCGCCCGTACCTAGGGTTCGTCCGCCGGTCGTGTTGACCGGCTGTCCTAGAGAGTCTGTTTCCCGATCTCTTGATCCAGGTTTTTCTCTCTCCCGACGGTTAACTTGATCGGCGTTTTCTTTTTGGTTTTTCGATTTAAGATCGGTTTGCGTCGCCCGTCGCCGCCGTCGACACCCGGGCCTCTACTCCGACATCGGCGTCGACTCTACACCGGCCACTTCCTCATCAACCGCACGGCAAGGCTGGCCGTGCCGCCCAAGGGACGCCTTCGTGCGTCGCTGCCCGTCGCTCGTCCGCGTGGTCTCCATTACCGGTTCGTCTTCGTCGTCATCACCCGGGACATCACCGACAACGTCGCCATCGACTCCGATCTGCACGTCGTCCCCGCCATGGCTCATAAAGTGTCATCGTCGGTATGATCAACCGATCACACGAATGTCTTCGCCAAGCCGTCTCCGAGCACGCGCCTACCGCCGATCGAGCCACAGGTTGCCGCATGTCATCCCTTTGGACCGCTGCATCGCCGCCCCGGGGTCCTCTCGTCGGCTGCCCCTACCCACGCACCATGTCCGTCGACGCCCCTTCGAGTTGTCCCGCTGCTCAACGCGGTCCACGCCGCCGCCCAGGATCCTCCCGATAGCTACCTCCGTAGCTACCGCCGCCATTGCGTCGCCCCTTCGGGCTGTCAAGCGGCGGCACACGGTACATGTCGTCGCCCGTCAGACAGTCGCCACTGGCCAGTGGTTCTCCCCGCGGCTGCCCCGACCCGCGAGCCGTCGCTACACCGCCCCTTCGGGTTGTAGCGCCACGGCATGTGGTCCCCGCCGCCGCCCGAGGCCGTCCCCGCGGTTGCACCGACTTGCGTGCCGCTGTTGTGTCGCCCCTTCGGGCCGTAGCGCCGTGGCCCGGGATCAACGTCGCCGTCTTGGGGTCTTCACCGCCGTCGCACCGACTCACGTGTCGTCACTGCGTCGTCCCCTTGGCGTCGTAGCGCCGTGGCACGTGGTCCACTCTGCCGTCCACGCGCGTCGACTTCCACGTGGTGTGCGTCGTGCCGCCTTCCTTATCGCGGGATCGCCACCGTCCGCGCCGGTCTTCGTCACGCTGTCGGGTTCTTCCTTGCCTACTTTGAGCATCACCGCTGCGCTCCTAACCTAGTCGTCGCCGCCGCCTCCTCAGGCCGCTACCGCCGCTCTACTTCCTTGGCGCCGCTGACGCTCGCTCACCCGAGTCGTGCCGCCCGTCCACCCCTTTCATCTTCGTCCAGCACCAGCTCATCGCCAGCGTCACCGTCATCTACCCCGACCACTTCATCTACTCCGACAACCGTGGGCGACATCACCGCTCCCCGTCGCCTATTTGCGCTGCAAACATAGTCGAGTCCTTCTCTCCTAGCCTCCTTGACATGACGTACCAGCTTGTGCAGGTCCCCGTCTACGCATGCCCGGTGTTGACAACACCGATGCGTGCCTTCGTCCCCGATGTGTTCCCAGGGATGGCAAACCTGGAGCGGCGCATCATGAACATCGCCTTCGTCCGCGTACGCATGCTCGGCGCTGGGAACACCGATGTGTGCCTTCGTCCACGATCTGTCCCCGGGCTTGGCAAACCCGACGCGATGCGTCGTCAACAACGTATTCTTCCCAGCGCACCACTACTTCGATGCCACTGCGCCCATGACAAACTCGGCGCCTCCTTGCGCCCACGGCTCCCCGGTGACTTCCTCGACGCCGGCCACCCCGACTCGACATCGACCATGATGTTCTTTGCACGGCTACCTCGACCACGGCTACACCACCCTACGCTCTCGGCTATCTCGATATCGGCACAAAGGGCTACCGCCTTGCTTGGGCAACTTCATCGGTTTTCACTCCAGCCACGACTTCTGCAATGCATCGACCATTACGACTGTGGGGGGTGTCCGTTGGCTTACCTGCAGATTCTTCTCGAGTTTCACCGTCTGCGTATCGACCGTTATGACTGTGTGTGTGTGGGGGGGG